>VXBX01009491.1:203411-397789 GCA_013400415.1 Scytalopus superciliaris
TTTTCTTTACCACACCCCCCCCCCCCCCCCCCAGGCTGAATGGCTTTCAAGACACTAGAGCTAGAGGTAGAGCTAGAGCTTCACAGCACTGAAAAGTCAGGAGGGAAGGATAAAAGTGGTGTGAGATGTTTGTTTTGGTGCTGATGGAGCAAGACTGTTGGCAGCCTCATGCAGGCTCTTTGGGAAGTGGTTCAGAGGCAAATCCTTTGCTTATTCACAAGGTTAGTTACTTAGCTGGCTGAAGCAGACCAGTGTTAAATCTCAGGATGTGTGTGCCAGATACATAGGTACTGCTCCCTTTGCATAAGGCAGGAACAAAGCTCGTGGCTCCAGACAGCAAAGTACTCCCATTTCACTTCAAGGTGCTTCTCTGGAACAGCAGTCAGAAAAGCCTACTACTGCAGCTTCCTGAATACTGCATGTGGACCAGCAACTGAGAAAAGAGACAAATCTCTCAACTGAGTGTTTCCTAGTGTTAATATTTAAATATGATTTTTAAAACATGAGTGAATCTTGTGTAATCTTAACATCCTCAGACACTAGCAGGAGAACAGTGGTTTATTCATCAGCCAGAGATCTGGATAATCACAATTGAATTTTTAGCTATATGTTTCTTTTAAAACTTGGTTTTGACTGATGTACCCAAGAAATATTATTTATTGATGTGTGGTACCTTTGTGGAGACTATGAGCTGGAGAATCATCTTTGTTGTATTCAGCATTTTTTCAGCAATTTTGTCTGCATCATCCATGCTGAAAATGTTTGGGAAACCTCAACCTTCTGTGAAAACTACTCCTTTTTTTCTTTTTTTTCTTTTTCTTTTTTTTTTTTTTCTTTTTTAAAGTCAAATTAAGGTTAGATGTTTCCAGTGCTTTTAGAACTGAGATGTATGAGTGCCAGAAGTTAATGCTGTGACTTAAAAAGCAGAAGCATTACTTCTGCAACAACAAAGCAGCTCAGAAGCTTTCATTCCTTTAAAAAGAATGAATTATGTGTTTCACTTCATGTCAAACTGTGAAGGTTTTGATTACCAGGGCTGCTATTAGTGGCATTACCTCTACAAAACCCACAATCATCAAACAGTAGTTGGGTTTGGAAGGGACCTTTAAAGGCCATCTCGTCCAACCTCTTGCAATAAGCAAGGGCAGCTTCAAATAGATCACATTGCTCAGAGCCCATTCAGCCTGTCCTTGAATGTTTCCAGGGATGGGGTGTGTTTCCAGGGTGTGTTTCACCACCTTTTTTGTAATCTCTGTGGTGGCTGCCAGCCCACTACCCCTTGGGATCAATATGTTCACACTGTGGTTAGTAATAGCCGGTTTGAGGATATGTGCTGGTTGAGTGGGCTGTGAAAAGGTCCTCTTCCAAGACACCAGCTGTACTTGAGCTCTTGCCCTCCTATAACTGAGGTGTCTGAATTACATAAACAAGGAGAAGGGGTATGTCCATGTTGTGACATAACCTTTATATCTTTTGCTTTTCAGGAAAGCACACATATCAAATTGATAGGTCAAATACACAAATTTAAAAGAAGCTGTTTTTAACAGGAGTGCTTGGTTTTAAGCCTGTTTTAGAGATAGTTGATACTGAGCATGCAGAAAAGCAACGAGAATTATTTAGTAGTGGTAGTTATGCTAAGAACTTGAGTGATTCAGGTAAATTTCTACTGTAAATCCTGGAAGTTGGCCTGTGTGTGAGATCCTGTGGACCGTTCTGTAGCGTGCCTCATTTGAAGCTCATCTGCATTGTAGTGCATCCTAATCCAGTTATTCATTACTGCTTTTGTTTTTAAGAGAACCTTGCCTGAGAAAAATAGATTTTAAAACTATTTCTGTAGGTAGTTGTCTCTGTATCTGAATGAGTCAACCATTAAAGTGATTGATTCATTAAATCTACCACTTGGTGTTAGATATCTAATCTAATTAGAAATCTAATATCTCTGTTAAAATATTAAACATGTACATTAATACCTGCCAACTAAATAACTGTGATTGGAATTGGACCCTTTTAATGGTGGTTTCTTGATTCCTGGCCAAAAAACTTAATTGTTCACAACCGTTGTGCAGTTCCTTTAAAACACTCAATCCAGAATTAGCAGCTGTGGTTTAGATGCTACCAGTTTTCCTTTGGCTGAAAATCACAGCTGGGGTAAGAGTCTGCTTGATAATCTCTGTGAGGCCTCTGAAGGGAACAACAGATGTGACAGTTAAACTATTAACATAATTAGAGATATTTATGAGACTTCCAACTTTATGACTTTTGGGGAACCTATCCCTTTATATTCAAACATTAATTTCTCCATTTCCAAAAATAAAGCTAACAAGGAAAGAGTAATCTGTCAACTGGTTTCTGAAGCAGCACTTCCAAGGTGTTTTCTAAGTACTGGATCTCAGTCTTCTCCACGGACACCCCCTTGTCATGGGGGAGAAGCTTCTGTGCCCTTATGAGGTTGCAAGCTATGCTGGTGGTGGTTTGTGCCTCCAGCATTGAGGCCGTGCTGCTGAGAACGCAGCTGCGCTGGGCAGGGCACGTCTCCAGGATGGAGGATCACCGCCTCCCTAAGATTGTGCTCTATGGTGAGCTTGCCACCGGCTGCCACAAGAGAGGAGCCCCGAAGAAGAGATACAAGGACTCCCTCAAACAACACCTCAGCCTTGGCCATATTGACCGCCATCAATGGTCCGCTCTGGCCTCCAATCGGGAGGCATGGAGGCACACCATCTATAACGCTGCTGCTTCCTTTGAGAGCACATGCAGGATCAGTCTGGAAGAAAAAAGACAATGCAGAAAGAACCGTGCCTGGCCAATACAGCCTGTGGAGACTCCACTGTGCCTTTTGCGACTGGACTTGCCTATCACGCATTGGCCTTTTTAGCCACCAGCGCGCTTGCAGCAAACGTGGGGAGAACCCTTCTCAAATCTTTGTTCGCGAAGCCCAGCCATGATGATGATGGATCTCAGTCTGAGGACTGCGCTGCTCTGGTGTAAAGCAAGACCGAGGTATTTGATTTTACATGGCTAGAATGCAAGTAATTTCAGGTAAAAAGTGGAAAAATGGCTCCAGACTCAGTGTAAGTTCCTCTTGCAAATTTAAAAAAACAATTTAGATTCAAATGCCTTCCACCATGCCTCAGAGTTTGTTTCTTCAATATGAGCAAATGCATGCTTTATGGACTTCAACTTCTAGGGCTGCTGAAGCAGACTGAATTTCCCAGGGTAGTGAGTTCCTCCATGGAGGTCTTCTTTGCCCACCATGAGTCCTGCCTGTGTTAGAGCAGGGGGTTGTACCTCCCTTGTCAGGTCTGGGACCGCCAAATAGTCAAACTGCTGATTTTCTGGAGTGCTTTGCAATGCTTGTGGCTACACCGGTTATTTTGAAGATGTGTGTACTTTTTTGAAGGTATGGAAGAGGGCTGTATTTGAGACTGCTTGAGCCAGAAGTTCTTCCTGAAAAGGTGGCGTTTACAGTCGCACTTTAATCATGAACATTAAGTAGTAATTTTAGCAGAGTTTGCATGGACTTAGCACTGACTTATGACTTTACTGCCTCCTAAACTGGTTCATTTGTTTGAGTTTTATACAAAGATTTGTTTACAACTGCATATTAGCTTACACTAGAAGGAATGTGGATGGAAGTGCAGCAGCTTATCCTGAAGAACTTTAGGAGTGGACATTTCCAAAGATAAAATTTTACAGGCAACCATATTTTCATATAAGCATATGTTACCATGCTTAATAACTTACTGTGTAGATCATAATCAGTATGAGCTGAACTGTGTGGAGGCTGCTGTTTGTGCTCACAAAAGGAAGGCGATGGGCACGTGGGAGTTGGTGGCAGGGAGAGGGTATTTTGGGTGGCAGCTTCAGCTAATTATGAAGTCACACTTTTAGTTAATATTTGACCCAACTATTTCCTTTGTGAATATCACATTCAAATGTTACTCAGAGCACAAATTTGTCCTTCAGTAATGTTTAGGCTTGGGACAAGATCAGATAAAATAGCTTTTTCTCTGCAGCAGGTTGGAGCTCTGGTACATGCTAGTTACCAGTGTAAAAGGGTATGTGGTAGGACCTGCTGGTGCTCAGCCATGCTGTGGTGCCAACAGTTTGAATAATTCTTTGCCAGTCTCAGAAACACATGTTGTGGATGACATTTCATATGGGCTTCTTAGGACTTTTGCCCAGAGATGGAAATGCACACACAGTCTCAAAATACTTTGAAAACTGCCGTATCTGCATCTATGTTCTGAGTGGAATTGATGACAGAAGTTAGGTGTTACCTAGATAATGAATTCTCCCTTAAACTTTCTCCAAAATCACGTTGCTTTTCTCTTTACGTTTCTATGAAATGAACATGTTGCTGAGAGGTTGCACTGCTGTGATTACACTGTGGAAGCACTTAGGAGGCAGCTGAAGGTGTCAATTGTGTCAAATATTATTTTAGGTGAAGAAATCCCAAGCAGAGCTTCTCCATCTAAAATGCACATCTGGAACATTTTTAAATGGATATGATTTTATTGAAGAGTTAAGGGGTACAAAAGTTTCTGACTTCGTGGTGGTTTTGTCTTTCTAATACAAAAGTGCTGTAAATTTTTCAGTGCTAGAAAATGTTACCTAATATATGTATCCTATGTTCCCAATGTTGGCATAAGCCTTAATATAGTTACAGATTTTAATGTAGTTTTATATAGCTTTATAGTCTTTTGCATTTAAAAAGTAGTATATAACCCCTGTACCAAATCCTTAAGCTAGATTTTAANGAAGTACAGCGTATCATTCATCTAATCTAAGTTTGTGTTAATGGCATTTTAGAGCAATATTAGGGAACACTGCTCTGTCGACAAGACATTATAGAAATATATTAATTGCATAAAGGACCCCAAATGTCCTCTAGCTATTTTTCAGAGAAATGTGTAGAAGCAGAACTTCAGACACTTATGCATTCTGTTTGGGAGACCAGTTGTAGCAGCAATTATGATGATCTGGCTGCTTGTACACAAGAGTTTTCCCGAGGCCAATTTGCAACTTAAGCATTTATGAATTCATGTTTTTAATTGGCTGTGCTGTGCTGAATTTTGTAGAGAAATTAATACTCTAAAGTAAGCAATGAAATTCTAACAATGTACTGATAAAAAAAAAAAATCTAAAACTCAGCAGTTTATTTGTTTTTACTTTTAGGAAACAATTAGTGTAGATGCATTCCTGAATCTCATCATTAAGGTAGAAAATACTGAAATATGCTTTGACTGACAGTTTCTAGCAGCACTAACGTGGGAAAAGATGCTTTTCATCAGCTCCGCGTATAATTGTAATTCTCATTGAAATTGTTTCTGTAAATAGGTTGATGCTGGGAATATAGTTTGAGAAACTCACAGGCTTTCCTGAAAGTTATGATTCCCATGATGGCAATAAATTACAAAACTCATGTTAAGTGCCTTTGAGTTCTCAGAATACAAATGCAGATTTTTTTCCTTCAGATGCCTACTGACATTCTGCATCTGCAAATGCTGTTACTTCTTCACAGAACAGAAAGCAAATGTAGAAGTGCTGCATTTTTGTGATTTTATACATGTTTTAATTCATCAACAATCTACCAATATGTAGAGACCTTTTATGGTATCATTGGTGATATTTCTAAATACAGACCAACATTAGCACAGTTCTATTTTGGTGTTACACTGTAGTTTTGTCTCTGAGGTTATGTCAGCCTAAGCATTAGATGTGTATCCTGTGTCCCATCCAACGGATGGCACACAGTTTCCACTGAAGTAACAAAGGATAAATCATCTACTTCAATTAGTAAAAATTAACACTGGGACTGTGTTTTTTTTTCTGTGGCAGTAATGTCTTTTATGTGAAAAGCTCTTGATTAAGAAAATCCCAGTCAGGTTTCTGACAATAGAGAGAATGGCTTTATATATCAAAATATGTATTACTTTCAAATATTAAATTTTAAAAAATTAATATTTAGAAATCACATCAATTTTAAACATTAAAAAAGAGAAAATATTATTCTTTTCTGATATGTCCATTACCAACTTGGCAACATGACTCTTTGTGACCTAAGTGAAAAAGTAGGCTAATATAAGGCTTTGTGAAATATCATTGTTCCACACCCAAAAGACAGAAATTCATCTATTGTACCTCTGGCAACATAAAAAAAAACCCCCACAAAACAAACCAGCAATAATATTATGTTAGCATATTGTTTTATTATTGGCATTTGGTTCTTTTTAAAAAATGCATTCCCACTTCATTCTTCTTATTATTTACTTTTATTGCAAACCTTGTTTGGTGAGATTGAAGAAGGGGAGATGGAAGATCTCCAAAATGCAGAGAATATAAAAGAGACTTAAAGTTTCCCCTGTGTCTCCAGTTGTGTTCCTGCCTTCAGCAGGTGTAGGTGGTGAGTGCCCAGCACCTGCCACCAATGTCAGTGCTCCATCATGGCATTGCTGCTCTGAACTGTGGTATCTGGAAAGAGGGAAATTCCCTGTGGGTGTCTCACTTTTCTCTCTGCATCACAGTCCCAGAGCCCAGCTTCAGCATCCTCATACCACTCTCTTTTTATTTACTGGTTTTAATTCTGTGGACCCAGCAGTGAAAAAAGTGTGTAATAGTGGTGACAAAAGGGAGAAATGAACCATGAAGCTGTTTTAATTTTATAAATGGATGATAAATAATGCTCAGTTTTCTGTGTGAAATGTTGTATGCCCATATCTATATGCCCACATTTACACCAGAAGAAACAGAAAACATAATTGAAAACTCACTGGTTAGAGAGAAAATGTTCTTTGGAGTCCACAAATCAGATACTCAGAATCAAAAATATGCTGTAAAATTTTTGGAGCAGATGTAGGGTTGAAACAATGCTGCTTTGACAAAGCAAGATTGTTACTTTCCTAAGATCTTGCCCAGTATTTCCTTTCCTTTGCAGCTAAAACAGCCTTAAGTTTCTTGGGCAATGAATGTTGCACATGGATAAGTGAGGGCTTCCAAAGAGTGGATTGTTGCTGAAGATACTGATGAGATATTCTATTATATACTCTATTATTATATGAGATATTCTATTATTCTATTCTGCTTTTGATCTACACTAGCTTTAGGATTATTACCTGTACACCTTCAAAGAATTCCCATGGAAATGTTGGACTGAATCTAACTGGACTATGGCGAAGTAGTCCAAAGTATGTGAAAGAATGCAAATATAAATAACAGAAATTACTTTGAAATAAGGCTGAATTTTTGTTTAATATTGACAGTTGCCTGTTTTAATAATGTGTACTCCTTTATGTCCAAAACGTTCACTTTTTGCACAATTTCATTCAGGAATTGTATGGTTTTCATGGCTTTTTTTGTATGTAGTGTTTTTTCTAGTTTTTTTTTGTCAGTGCTTAAGAAACTTAAATACTGACTTTGATTATAATTCAAAGTATATTCAGGAGCAGCTTGAACATCTTAGAAGCAGCGCATGTTTCAGTTCTACTGTTTCAAAATTCCTGGTCATGTTCAGGTTTGATTTCAGTATGCTTTAAGTAATAATAGTTTTCTCGCAGGTCCTACTGAAGAGAAACATCATAAACAGTATAACATTAAGTAATAGATGTTTCTTGGCATTTGGGAAGTTGTATTGGTAATAAATATAAATTAGTAAGGGGACTTTGAACCAATTCTGTACTGATGAAGGCAGAGATAATTAAGTGGGAATCAGTTGAGATGTGCCCTCATATTCTACTGTGTGTATGTAGAGTCCCTGGTGAGGGTAGTGGCCATCTCTTTGATGGCAGGCCAGGCAGGTGGTGCAGTATGTAATCTGAGTCTTTTAAGTGTAAGTTTTATGTGTATTTTGGTAAGGGTTTCTGAAGAATGCGTGTTGGTTTTAATAGGAGGAAAAGCTGAAGTAAATTACTTGAAATTCCACACCCTGGAATAAATGTTCAGAATAGAACAAAAGAAGAAGGGAAAATTAACTTGCCTTTTGCTGTCAAGACTCTTACAAATAACTCATTGACTAGTGTTATTGAGACATAGAGGTGATAGGAAGTATCTGCACTTGATTTTATTTAATTTATGTACATATGGAAACACACTATTAATTTTCTTGTGTTTTGTGATGTGGTGATGTCTTGCAATTTTACAGCCATGACAGAATCTAAGCTCCCTGCCATTTCAGCTGAAGAGGCAGAGGCTTTTCTGTGTGCTTGTTTTGGGGGGACTTGCTATCAGTCTGTTTTCTGTTAAAGATTGTTTAATTAAAATGTAATTGGAGAACAAATGGTGCTAATTAGCATATATGCATTCCCACAAAGTGTAGCTTATTCCCATTCATTATGGACAAGAGCATGAACTGGATCTCTTACAGCCATCTTGGAAATGCTCTGAATGCAAGAGCGCTCGTGGGACCTTGTGCCCATCTGCAAGCAAAGGAAAAGGAAAAGTCTCTGGTGTCTTCCCTGGTATATGTTTATTCTTACCTTTTATTCTGGCAAACACACACACTTCTTGCATGTTCCCCCATGGCCTGAACATTGAATGTAAGCAAGGTAAATGACTGCATTTTCCTTTTATGTAGAGGAGTTGCATCCCACATTAACAAGTCTTGCATCTGTGCACTGTAATTCACATACTGATTATATGTTTCCTGGCTTATGTATGGGCAAAACATATGAAGAGACAGTGAAAACTCGTTTCATTCAGAAGTCAAAGCTAAGTCATTTTATGTTTTAGCTTTTCCTTTTAACATTAACTTCTTGCCAAACTGCATGTAAACCTCCTTTGTCCAGAAAATGCAACCTTTTCAAGAGTAAAATATTCCAGGGGTTAGCTGAAACTGGTCATAGCAGTGCTGTTCTTCTGGCTTCATGCCTATGGAAGTGATTAATGGTTGGAATTTATGTCACAGAACACATAATAATTTGTTAGAAGAAACTGGATTCAGTCACAGCACAGGCATTTTTCTCTTCCTGTCATTATATTTTGTGAGGACTTACTTATTTCCTGCAATTTCAGCCCATGTGAAGAAGAGAATGATAAAAGTTCTGCATAATTTTTCTGAGAATACATTTATACTCCAGATGACCTTTGGAGTAAATTTGAACTATTAGATTTTCCCACATATTTATAGCTCTGACTGTGCATCTTTGCCAGCAAATCTTACAGGCTTTGTCCACCGAACATTTATTTATGGTTTAAAAAACAATTTGGACTTGGAACACTATAGAAAAAGTTCAAAGCCATTACATTTGAAGTCAAGCTTTCATTTATAGTCTTATTTTTTTCTGTATTGTCATCAGCCACTGTTACATTCAAATTCATAACACATTTACTTAAGATGACTCTTTACTTCATCTAATGCCTTTCTGTGCTGATAACTATTGTTTGTGAAAGTGGCTTTCCTGTGACCACACTGACATGTATGAAATACTGGTCCTTTTCTTCCTAGTGAGTGATCAAGGATTCTAAAGCTGCCCTATGGCTAGGTATTTTCACCCAAGATTACTTGAACTAGACAGATATTCTCATAGACTGGGCTGTTCTGCTTTATATTAAGAAAAATAATGCAGAAGGTTTAGTTTAGAAATAAATACTGGCACTTCTGTTTCATGGCACTCCATTTTCATGTCAGACTTTATAAAAATATTTGCTTATACTCTACAAGGTATCCTGATGTTGATGACATTAAAATCTCTTCCTGAAGAAAAAAATGTTTGCTGTAGAATCCTTTTGGTTTGAGAATTTTATCTGGTTTTGTGTTTAGGATTTTCTGCTTCCATGTGTGGCTACACAGTGCTCTGGACATCTCTCCACACCATAGTATATTGTGGCTGTTATGTTCCTTCCACCCTCAACACTATCTGTGTAAGCTGTTTCTCAGTAAATGTCACCAAATGATGACCCTGAGGAAACCTCAAAGGTAGTGAAAGGAGGAACAGTTGTGTGTGATAGAGCAGAGACCCCCATGGAGCAATACCTTGATGTGGAGAGTCCGGGCAGAGAGTGCTGGGCAACGCAGCTGTGTTACTGACTGAGGCATGGAAGAAGGGCTGCTCTCCAAAGATTTTCTTTAACTCATGGTTTCCTTGAACAATGGCCGTGAAAGTCTGTTAAGGTCCCAATTCACCAGTGCCATTAAGAACTGTTTCTTTTCAAACATACCTTTAAATCTGGCTTCAAAGTATATGTTTAAGTGCTCTGTTGAACTGAAGATTAAGTGTAACACTTGTATTATCTTATAGGTTGGGTTCATGCACCACAGGTATTGAAGAGGGTCAAATGGGAATTCATTTATCCTAATTACTCTGATGTAAGAGAAGCAGCAGGGGGCAGACAGGCAAAAAAAAATTTAATACTGCCGTGTACAGAAGAAAAGCGTTTTCAGCACCCTTTCAAGACGTGTGATGGCACATAATCTCCCACGTCTCTGCCAATACTTTTATAATTGCACTGAAAATGGATTTTCCCTGTCAACATTAGTTGAGAACCCCTTGTTGCCAATAATTGAAACCTGCAATAGCAATAAATTTTTCCTAAGATTAAATGGACTTTGAAAGCCTCCAGTACAATTCAATGTAAAACTCTATTACTGCTGGTGTTTATACCAATCCCATCTCTTCAATGTGTATTTTAAGCATTTCTTTTTTGTGAAAGGTAAGAAAAAAAGCCATTAAGGGTGTTGATACTGCAAATACTTCTGTACTTCTCTAGCAGTAGTCTCATTATTTTGTAGTGAAAAAGAGTAGTATGAACTTCAGCCCCTCTGAAAATGTTGAAAGGTTATTTCTTAATTTTGATGACAAAATTCAACTGTGTGGCATTTAATGAAGAAAAACAAATTAGATCATTCATGTGGAAGGAATGCAGAGTAGACTGTGTATCAAAGCCCTTCAGTGAATATCCAGTCTACATGCAAATCCAGAACAGTAGCAATTATCATATGGTGCTTTTTTAAAGATGACATCTATTGTGCTTTTTGAAGGGGAATTTTTGTATTTTACAAAGTACCTACTTAGTGCCTGGTGCTTTTGTAGTGACAGTTTCTCTCTATACTAGCAAACATATTTGAATATATTAATAAGAATAGCCAAAGCTTTTCAGTATTTATATATTATCCAGACTTGCACTGTGATTTGTGACAGAATTGCAAGGTATGTCATAAAATTGACATTTTCATACATGCTATATAGTATTTATACACAGACAGAGCAGTAGGAACCAGCATGGCATGACATGTATTTAGAAAGCAATGGCTCCAAAGAATCTAACTGTTCAATTCTCTTAACAATTTTTAGTTTTTAGATTTTTGGATTATAAATCACTTGCTTAGTGTTGTCGAGTTGCCTAGTTTTGTGAAGAGCTCTTATCAGAATAAAAGGTGTTAAAGTGGACCCCATTTCAGCTCAGCCAGGGGCCATCAGTCTATCCTCAGCCAAGTTGTAGGTGACCCTATCTCTAGCTTTGTCCCATTCCTGCCTAGCTGTGGACCTTGTTCACCCAGACCTGGACTTGCAGACTGACTTTCCAGCTTGTCCCCAGACCCGGTGTGTCACCACAAACACACCAGGCAGTGGGCTGGAGGGTGCCCCTGGCTGCTCCCCCAGCCTGCCCACTCCCTTTCTGGGTCGGTGGGATGGGCCCTGGCCTGGGCACCTTCATGGAGATCACTCATGGGTCTTCCCCATGGCTCCTCGCCCCTGCCAGAGTCTGTGGGTGCTCAGTCCTTCCCTAAACAACGTACAGGTGCAGCCTTGATCCTCCTCAAATTTTTGTTGAGTTCAGTGAACTTGTGACTGTGAGACATGGTGCATCTGCAGTTTCGTTGTAAAATGACAGGCTGAATTTTGCAATTTTAAATGTGCTTGAAACTTCACGGCTATTCTCAGTTATATGAATGAAAAAATTGAGCTAGAGTTCATGGTAATCACGTGTCTTATTCGCATAATGTGAATTCAGATGGATGGATTTTGCAGGAGTCAATATACAAAGATTGGCTTTTTGCATGAGGCCAAGTATTTACAATTTAAGGTTAAAAGGAATTTGGTTTGGGAAGTTATGAACAGCTGAAGAGAGAATTTAGAATGGAAGTAACTATTACATTAGCCATGCACTACTACTTATAAATACCAAGCAGTGCGGTCAGGCACTAACCCAGCATATGCTTATTTCAAGCATCTGCTCAGCTTGAAAATATTTAAGGAATCTCACTGAAAGTGATAGAGTTTTTCGTCTTCTTCTTCCACCACATTCATAAACGGGATTGCTTCAATGAAGCCAAAATGCACAATAAAATATTAATGCGAGAAACAGGAAGAATTTGATGCATTAGGAACATATAAGCATTGAATTTTCTTTGCCTGATTTTTCAACCTCCATCCCTTCTCTTCCTCCCCATCTCTTCTCGTATATAAACTATATATAATATGTAATATAAAAAATATATATCTATATATGATTCCAGTACAAACATAATTTTGGATGACCATAGTCAATGAAAATTATTGGATTTTGCTGTGTCATGCCTGAGATCCCAAGTGGTGGTTCATATTTGCACTGAAAGGATGGATACAAATAAGTTCTGGAGATAAATGTCAGAGAAGTTATTAAAAGAGAGAAAACCCTCTCCAAAATTATGTTTAAAGCTATGGAATTACAAGTATCGCCGGCGGCTGTGGCCGTGTGGGTAAAGCCGCCGCCCCTGGATCCGTGCTCCTTCTCGGAAGGACGCCGGTTCGAGTCCTGCGGGTCTCGCTCTGCCAACTTCGTCCGGGCTTGCCCCGGCCAAGGCTTAGAGTGTCCCAGGGCTAAAGGGGGTGGGGCCAGTTCCGCGCACGCTGAGCTCCACGTAATAAATCCATTCACGCAGGCATAAAAAGCATCGTCGTTCGCGACGGCTAGCCACACACACAAGTATCAACTTCTGTAAACTAATAAAATCTTTTTTTTTCTGAATTATTGAATTGGGAAAGGGGATGATCTTAATTTTTTAGCTTTATTTGATATGATGTTAAATATTGTGCAATGATTTTACTATTAATGAATCTAAGCAATAAATAATAAAATAACTGTAAAAGAATATTAAAATTATTTATTAGCTCTAGTTGGTTATTCACGGTTTATTAATATTTTATGATCTCAAAAAATAATGTAGCTTTATTTTATAGTAGTTTAGGATTTAATGAAAATTTTGACAGCCTTTGAAGCAGAGAGAAAGAGTCCAAAAGACTGTCTTAGTGAGAGTCACAATTCAAAAAGGCTCTCCATATTCCTAATTTTAATATTTTTAAATGTATCCAGGTTATATTTTTTCTGGCCAGAGAGATGTTATGGTCAACACAATGGAGAAAACTGGCCTTGCAAATGCTTGGTCTAAGTACATTGATTTACATCATGTGCAAAGCCAAGGTCTACCGTGGGAGGAATTTGTATGAGATGATAGCTTTTGTGATTAAAATGGTATTTTACAATAGGAGAAAGTCAGGAGCAGGATCAAAAGCTGGTCAAAAATGATAGCGTGGTCTTTCCCGATTAAAATCAGATACCAATGACAGACGATGGCAAGATGATTAAATATATATAACTAAATACCATTTTTAATATTTACTGGTCTTTTCAAAAAACCCATTCATTTTCCCTGTCATGTGCTATATCAGGACTATACGGATTTGGACACCAGTATTGCTAATGTGCTGCTCAACACAGATGTCTGTGTGTGGAGTGGGAAGAGCTCCCAGCCATGCTGTAGATACTCTGGAGCAGTTCATATGGACCATGGCCTATGCAAGAATTGTACAGGTTTTAAAGATTGTCATCACCATAATGGTGGAATACCTTCACTTTGTCTGGTTACTTTGCAATCCTTAATTTAAGTTAGGTCAAGGTGGAAGCAGATAAAAATATTTTTGCATATGAAGTTGAATCATCACACAGCTACGAAGTTCTATGACAACACATCATAGGATCCCAGGACAAATCAGCTGGCAGGAACCTCCAGAGGTCTTTAATCCTACTGCCTGTTCAAAGCAGGCTTAGCTGGAAGATCAGACAAGGTTGCTAAGGGCTTTGCCTAGACTGGCTTTGAAAACCTTCAAGGATGGCAATTGTGCAACTTTGGGCAACCTTACCCCTACCTGACTGTCCCTCATGGTGAAAAAAGTTTTACATACAGTCAGTCTTCTTTCAACTTACACCCCTTCTCTCTTGTCCTTTCACTGCAGACTGCAGGTAAAAGCCTGCCTCTGTCTTTTTGATAACCTCTGCATGGATACTGGACAGCTGCTGTAAGATTCCACCAAAGCTGTCTCTTTCTCAGGATGAAGTAGCCCTGGTCTCTCAAGACTCTTCTCATAGGGCAAGGGTTAACCACTCTGGTGGCCCTTTGCTGGGTTTACTGCAGTTCATTGGTACATTCGTCTCATGTTGAGGAGCCCAGATCTGGGTGCAGTGTTCTAGAAGCAGTCCAAAAATAATTTCATTTTAGTTGGATCGTGTCTTTGATCTGTCTCAGTGCAAAAGCACTGGTGCCAGCACATGGCAAGGAGGGGGCCCAGGCTGGTAAGGGCAGCAAGAAGGGCACAAGCTGCCTGTGCTGACGTATCTGTGTGCACTCAGAACTGCTTACACAACTCTTGTACTGTGTTGGGAAAGGTGTCAGCTTTGGGCTGCCCATGAGGACAGGCTCTTCTTATATTGGCGAGGCTCTCCTGGCACCAAGGAGTTTCAGAATTCCTCTTTCACTACACCCCAGTTTTTGTGCAACTCCTTCCACACAATGATTGTATTTCCAGAAGAAAACCTCAGGTGGCAGCAACACCATAGCTTTTGGAACCGGTCCTGGTCTTCGTGCAGTTCTTCCTTCTGCTGTCAGTCATTAGGACTCATTAATACTTGTGTTTAACATCATTAGCAAATTGTCAGCCAATGAAGAATGAAAGTGTTTTTTTCCTGACTGATTTAGTGATGTGCAGATCTCATTTGGAGATGTTTTATATATTCATGCAAACAATGCATTTGGGTTACTTGGGGTTGATAATGTGTTTGATTTGAGCTAAACCTCTTAGAGCACTCTCTGAAAGATTTTCTGTCTCCTTTAAGATAGATAGTGATCCATTTTCTGGTTTCTTGTGTGTGACCATATGTGGCCAAAAAGGAGGAAGGAAGGTATTCAAACATCACTAATAGGGCAATAGGGAATTCAGATGGGAGAAATCTGGGAGTAGAACAAGCAACAAAATGTTAAAAGGAAGCACGGTGAGAAATGTAGGAAATCAGATACAGAATGCGCAAGGGAGGGAAAAGCTTGAGTCTGGTTGGAACAAGAGTTGTTTCTTACAGCTCTTTTTTGGAGTTCTTGTATACCTGCAGTTCCCTTACAGTGTTTCAAGACACGGTGTCACAGAGATCAGCTGTGGGGTTTCAGGCTATTCTCACTTGCAATGACCCTGTCTCTTCATCTAATTGAGTTTTTTAGGCACTGAACACTAGAAAATTCTCTCTGTATGCTTGTCTTCACTGCCAGTCAGCTGTGATCTTTGAAGGCTTTCACATTGTTTCATCTTTCAGGCTCCTGCTGTTGAAGTATACTGGTAGCAAACAGTAAGCACAAAAACTTTCTGTTCTTTCCTCCCAAAAACAAACAAGGGAGCAAAGAACATTCGTCTTGAGCACAGTGGTTCTGAAGTCACATTCCTGCAACTGAACAGAAAAAGAAAACCGTTAAAGAATCAGCAGAGAAATTGCCACTAAAAGGAGACTGGTGATGGGCCAGTTCTCCAGCATAGCCCTGCAAAGACCATGCTTCCTGACACCCTCAGGAGCCTGCAACCTTCTTTCACCTGGCTGCAGCATTAGAACAAGATTTTCGTGGTATTATGGGAGTGAAAAACGAACACCAAATGACATTATATCCTTCTGCAAAGGAAAATAAAGAAAACAGTGATTTTATTCAGTTTTAGTGGACTCTGGTATATTTTCAATGGATCCACTCTATTTGATAGTGATTACAGCATGGTGTTTGATACTACCATCTGTTTATGTCACCTTGGCCTGGTTTTGGCACAGATTAAGTCATTATTTGGAGAAGTGCATGGGTATAAACTGACCAGAGGTCTGAGAAGGGGCAGCCCTACTCCCCACTGCTAGTTTAACTGTGCCTCAATGCAGCACTAGAGGGTGAACTAGAGAACTACAGCCCTGAGAAACAGAAGGGTAGTTTACATCCACATATGCCATCTCTTGCTGTATGGGTTTCCTGAAGGAATGTAAGGAAGGAGTGTGTGGAAGGCTGCATGCATGGCATTGCTGTTTTAGAGACTGCTGCCAAGTGGGGGTGATGCCACTATCCACTACAGTTTGCAGAATGCCTCTGGGAAGCAGTTAAATTAGGATGCTGTGTCGTGTTAAGATAATGGTGGCATCTCAAAGCCGGTACTTTATTTCAGAGTGGTGGGTGATGTCCGTAGGTGAAATCAGCATCTACAAACTTCACATATCATGTAGCAGGTGGGTAGGTGAGCAAGGCCAGATGTCTAAGATGGTGTCCTGAAATGCAAAGGATGCCTACAGAGCAAGCCAGCCTGAACACTGTGTTGTGTACTTTTGCTAACTAGGCAGAAGTATGAGAACATTCTCACACTCTATCTAGACTGAGGTCATACCTGAGCAGATCCTCCTTGAGTACCTGTTCCTCAGATCAGCCAGGCTCTGACCTGTGAGCATTCCCACAGGCATCAGCAGGACTACTCAGCCGGTGGCACAGCTGAGGACATCCACAAAACTGGACCAGTGCTGCTGAATCTTGGTGCAGAGTGGAGCAGGGGTCTAACTCCGGTGCCAGATGCTGAGCCCATCCTCCTCCAGCTCCCCAGCACTCACTCCAGAGCCTTCTTGCCTGAGCCCCCAGTGACAGTGTATAATAGGTGGTATATTTGGCCAAGATGGCAGTTTTGCATCACAGGTGAAGTATATAAGGCTCTGGTAGCTTCAATACTGGAAGGATTTGGGATGCAGAGTAAAAGAAACTCACAGCAGGCATTTCCTCACATAGTAACAGTTTTCCAGAAACTTCAGTTATTTCTAAGTAATAAACATATAAATAGACCTTTTAAAATTACTTGTTCACTGGAGATCATTTAATGTCATTTTATAAATGTACAGCCTAATTAAAATACAATTGCCAGTCTATTAAATACCTGATTTGCCCATTCTTCTTTCAGTATTTAAAATCATGAGTTGACTTCACACAGGGTTTATATTAATGTATAATTGTTGATTTGTACTTGTATTTGTGAAGAAAATTGTGAGATTTCCCTGGACAACCTAATGAATATTTTGCATAAACTGTTTGTCTGCCATTTAAGCTTGCATAACTTCTTCCAGTTTTGGAAGAAATAATTGCAAAGCTTCCAGAACTGCATGCATTCATTCCATGTCAATTGGTACTTTTATTGAATTTGGGTCTCTTACAAGATGACCTGTTCTCCCACATACTGTGTGTTCTTCTTGCATATTTTGAGGGAAGTTTCTATAGAGCATCGATGAAGTCACTGTAAAATGAGGCCATCTACACAGGCTTGAGGATAAGAAAGCTAAACTGATTAGAAAATAGAAAGAAGAAATATTTGGATTAATCTAGAGTGTACAAAGTGACCAAAATTGGGTTCTGGCATGTTTGGGGGTTTTTTTCAGTTGCAGTGGGAGGACTACAGAGTCACAAATGGTGTAAAAATAGGAGCCCCAGGCAAAGATTGCTTTCCTGTGATATGTGATAGGCAAGATGGATGAGGAAGGCCAGTGTCATCTGTGTTCTCTGCAGTGGGAAGTTTTAGAGCTATTGCAGCAATGTGGAAATGGTGTTGGTGCTTAAAATAGAGCAAATGCTACTGCAGACAGCCTTTGGGTACTTTTACAACATGTTATGCTAATCTCTCCAGATCAGGTCCCCATGTTCCAGCAGTCAAAATCCACCCCCTCTGCTGCTGGGTTCCTCTGGCAGGGTGCAACAGTGAGAACATCTCAGCCAATTCTTCCTGTTTCCTGCAGGAGTCATGGGCCTTGAGACACTGAAGGAGCTGCCAGGTGTCTGTGTATGACCAGTGTATGTTCTAAACAACGGCCATGGTACAAATGCACCTTCAGGCTAATATGCCCCCAGGAACCATGTAGACAATTGCAGGTATGTAATTACTTTCCCCAACTTCAACAAGACTTCTCAAATGCTTGATATTTTGAACATGTTCGAAGTGTGAGCCAGTGTCACAAACTTGTGACAGCTTGACATCTTATGCATAAGTGATGTGTGACAGAAGTGGAAGAATAGCCAAGTGCTTAAAAAAACTCTGTTTTTCCATCCCCTTTTCCCTGGAGGAAAGGGGAGCTTCTTTCTCCAGAAAAACATGGGCTTGTGGAGTCTATTTTACGCATTATTCAGACACAGCAAGAATCAGTCCACATGCTTATATATGCACTTTTCCGTCGTTTTATGTCCATAGTTATACCTACTTCTTATATATTTACAGAGGAACAGGAAAGTCACAGAAATGCAGCACAGAGAAATAAATGAGACTTTCAGTGGTAAAAAAAATTACTGATTTCCTCAGGAACAGGTCTGTTTAACAAGGGTTCCTAGTTTTCATCTTGAGATCCAGCAATCCATTTAACGCATGACTTTGGCGTCTCTTTAGTTGCTAAGTCAAAATGTCATGTTAGTTCACATCTCATACAAATATTTACATTCATGGCATTCATACCACGTCTTTGAATTCAGATAGAGCTTAGAAAGAGTATTACACAAAAATTTAGAGAAGATGGTAAAAGAAGTGCCAACTCTATCATCAGCCTATTCAAAGGAAAGACTGGAAGTGAAAACAGGCAGCCTTAGGTGTGAAAAAAGACTCATTTTAGCTGAAGAATGGGAAGAAAGGAAAGAAAGAAAAGAAAGAAAAGAAAAAGAAAGAAAAGAAAGAGAAAGCAAGCACGCAAGGAAAAAAGAAAGAAAGAAAACCATGAAGTATTGTATCATAGATTAATATCCTGTCATCACCTTGCAATGCCTGTAGCAGCCTTGGTAATAGGCTGTATTAAAGAACTGTAGACAGGTAGTATCCAGCTTGCCCCAAGAACACCAGCCTCCCATGGGAAATGGGCATGCAGAAGGCCCTACCCAAAATATCTGGATTTCTACCAAAAGTGTATTCCATCATGTGTTGTTGACATATTGGCTAATGGCTCCAGCTAGTCACGTTCTGGTGATGCATGTGAGGAAGTTATGATGCTCATTGCAGGTGCTTCCCAGTGTAGATCCAGGGACACAAGAACATTCTTATGTAAAGGGCAAAGGATTTGGAGGGAAATAGTGAAGTGGCAGGATGTCTGAAGGTGACAGGATCTTGGTCAAAGGTTTTGAGTACAACTTGCATGATACAGAGGACAGAGAAAGGCAAACAAGGATGTGTGACATAAAAGGGAAGAGAAACACACCGAGGTTTTATCCTTCAGTTTTTGATCTGTGTTTTTTGGTTTTTTTTTAGTAAAGGTTACTTGTCACATTGAAACAAGAGTTCACCTAAAATTTCTATCAAGGCAATGGCCAAGGGTGGGGAATCACATGTGAACAATTAGCAATGCAGAAGTGACACTAAGGATTTGGTAACACTTCAAAGACCACAAATCAGACCTCTGTGAATGTACATTCCTTCTAACACTAATCCTATAGATAGGATCCTGAGCTTGAATGTCAACACTGAACTGAGTATTAGTGTGGGCAGCAGTGAGGGCCATAGAAGTCAGGCAGATACCAGGATCTGTGGTTCTGTGAGGTGCAGACCGTACTCCAGGACAAGATCTTCTCTCCAACAAAAATTCTCCATGAACATGGCAGTTGGGATACATCTGTCCTGACAGTCCCAAGGAAGGAGCTGGAGACATTTTCTTTCTTGTGGTGTCTTACACAGCACAAGAGAAACAAGCATAAGTATTATTAAGAGACTGGAAGGCAGACACAGTGTTTACCACATGCCAGGGAGCTGACACCTATTTAGGTTTGCCCAGCTGAGATGGATTTCTATGGCTTTGCTCCTTGCCCAGAATGGTGATTATGCTGGGAAGGATGGAGAGGTATCATTTCTAGTAACATTATTCCTCTGTGTATATAAATATTCCCTGGCTGGGGCTGGCTCATTACAGAAGATGGCACTCCATGCTTCCCTTCCCCTTGCCTTCTCCCCTCCCTCCTCACATCTCTATCAGCACAGCACATTCCAATAATAAACCCATCACTGTGAAAGCCAGGTGTCATCCAAATTCATTTGCTGCACCGTTTGATCTATCCTCTGCTTCAAGATACAGGTTTCAGAGTATTTTATGAGATGCACTTTGCAGCTTTGTACCATACAAGATATTCTGCAGCATTTTATGAGCTGCATTTTATAAAATTTTATCAAATACTATGTAGAATATTTTAGCAATAAGCCCTTTTTTAGAAGATCAATTCCAGTACAAGCTTGCATACATATGAAAGTGCATACAGAAAATGTGAACATCCTCAAAACACTGTTAACACTTAACTTTCCAGAAGATCTTTGCTGGGCTGTTTATTTTGTAATGGAGCTCTTACAGTTCACAGGGAAAATAAAATGGGATATTAAAGTACAGCCACAGCTTTACTAGGGCTATTCAGCTTTACAAAGCATTGATGCCTCGGTTCATCCAGTGTCCTCCACACTGTGGGTTTGCCCAGGAGGGATGATGGGCTGAATAGCATCACTTTATTCCTCACTGAGCTCCCCTTGGCTTTCTTGAACAAGCAACATACTTGTTTTGGGGTCTCATCAACAATTGACACAGCCTGGTGGACTGACTGTGCAGGTGAATCTGCAGCTCCGACTCCTCTCAGTGCACTTATTTGTCTTCTCCAGTGCTAGGCAGAGCACAGTGCATGCTGCCAGCCCCCAACACATCTACATCCACAGCCACCCCTCCACCTTTCAGACATCCCCACAGTACCGCAGGAGCTCATTACATCAGAGATCTGGGCATCAGACAGTTAATGTCACCCAATGCTGGAAAGGAATTAAAAAGAGGCACCTGAAAACTGTGGGAATCATTTTTTGCCATGAAAATGAAACAAAACCCCCCAGTCATTTGTTAATTTTCTCAGCTTGTATCTACACCCATGCACAGGCAAGATTCAAGGCCTAGGGAGGGAAGAGGAGGATGTCTGAAGATCTTGCAATTGCATGAAAACAAGGCCAGATGCTGAGAAGCAACAGCACTTCTCCAGTCTTTCTTTGATGGCAACTTTTTCCAAGGTCTGTGTTTCAGGTCTTTAGGGCCACACTCCCCTGGCTTGGCCTCTCTCCCTGCCTGAGAAGTGCTGTGGTGCAGGAGTCCCTGCACACCTGCAGACAGACACCTTACACATGGCACGTCTCTGCCTGCCATAGGAAGTCAATTTCTGTAGAGTTCTCTGGAAGAGAAAGACCAGTCCCATTTAGCAAAGTCACTATGAAATATTCAACTTTATGTCTAATTTTTTAAGTCTTTTCCCATTTGTGTAATGGAAGCTGAAACATTGCCATCACTGTCAGGCCCAGAAGCGGTGTTGCCTTGCCAGATCTTTTTGGGTTTACAGAAAATGGCAATATTCATACTTGCATTGCAACAGCAGAAAGTAAAATTGAACATGGCATTTAAATTTGCAGCATGAAAATTCATATCACTGAATGCAACATGAGAATTAAGGTCCTAATAATCTATACATGCACACTGCTGGTGTTGTGTCCTGCCAGCTGTTTTAAAGGATATGCACTCTTTAGAGTTTCTGCAAAGGAAAGGGAAAAAAATGGTGACAAATAAAATCAATACACTGCAAAAGAAATCCAAACAAAATGAAAGTTGAATAAGAAGAAATTTACAGTGCAATTTTCCTCCATTAATCAAGGGGAAAAAAACAAACCCAAAAAATTCAGGGTTAATTTTTTATAATTTATTCCTAAATTGCTTTCTGTCTCTTATTTTTAAAATCTCTGCACTAGTAACTTTCCTCTCACACATCAATTGCCATTCATTACTTGCTGTGTCAAAGAAAACAAGGGAATAAGTTCTTCTGTTGGAAGATGATAACGAATTAGACTGTCTTTAATAATGCTGTAGCAGAGGATCATGAAATATTCTAATAAAAATTGCACTACATTAAATGTATAGTTTAGGTGGTCATCATGTTTCAGGCTGAGATCTGCTATGCTTACAGAAAATTGAGCCATTGCAAGCTTTGTTCATCCTCACAAGCCCCGTAAATTTTGGGAGAAACTGTATCTAAGCTGGCAGAAGTCTGAGAAAAGTGTTTTGAAGAAAATGGTCTCTCATTTATTAATATAACAAAGTGAGTCTGATGGCTTCAATAAAAGAATAACCCTGGCAGCTGCCAAGCTGTTACAACTACTGTTTTAAATCAAAGGGGAAGGAAAACCACTATATATAAGCTCAGTGACAAGCAGGAATCAGTAAAGTCAAGAATGAGAGCGGAGTAAAAGAGGGACACACGGTAGTGCAAAGGCAGGCAAAGAGAACATGCCAGTTAGGCTTCTGTTGTTAACACTGTTCTGTATTTTATAGGAATATTTAATCCCAATTAAGCTTTCTGATTCTACGCCAGTAGTCACTGACATAAAATGCAAGTACAGTATACTTCAGGAGCATACCCTGGTAGATCTGCTGATTAGCTATGGGATTTAGAAGGAACGTGAGAGATAGTCATTAAAAAAGTCAAACCTCTCAAAATTAACAAGGTAACAAATTCTGTTCTGGATCTGGGAAATACTCAAAAGCTATGGGAAATAAAAAATGTAAGTGTTGTTAAGCGATTCAAAGATGAAAAATACATCTTAATCTTTCAAAAATATTACGTAAAAAAAATTGCTTTAGACAGCTTTGAAGAGTCCTCTTGGCACGCTAGTAGAGTTTCTGGCTTTCCAGACTGGTTTGGGCTCAGGAGAAACTCAGTCACAGATGCAAGGCATTGTGAGCCCCAGACCCCTCTCCCACTCCAGGGACCAGACCGCTGAGAGCTTGAGCTGGAGCTAGGCTCTGGCACTCCATATTTTGGGCACTGAAACTGGCCTTGGAGCCCTGTCCTTCTTTCAAGGCAGATGCTGCTGCCAGGAATTGCAGCAGGGCCATATGTGAGGCTTAGAGCTCAGAGGTGGCCAGCAAGGGGCATCCAGCAGGGCACTTTGAGGGTTATGAGTGATCCAAAATCCTGGCCATCTTTGAAGATGGGCACATGCATCTGCTGGGAACCTGCATCTCAGGAGAGAGGCTTGAGGAGCTGATCGGGCATGAAAGAGCCATCAGAGATGTCCCTGATACTTCAGGATCTCACTGCCCTGGACCAGCCCTCAACATCAGGCTTTGATCTTGCTCCTTTTCTTTTACTTTTCACATATGAATATATAGTTTTCCTAGGGCATCTCTTAGGTATCTAGGAGAGCTGCTGAAGCAGACCCCATGAGGAAGGTAGGAGAAAAAACACCCCAGCTCTGGATCCTCATTGGACTTTGCACTATTCAGAACAGAACCATGTGCAGAGACATGGGAAGCTTTGAAGTAAATAAGCTGGGTGCCCAGGGTGCTTCAATAATTCCAGAGTGAGGGAATTACAGAAGGGGCTTGAGTTGTAATTTTGGTTTTATGTGCCTAATCTTTGCTTAAATTCAGGTTTCTTCGAAGACTTTAAATCTGACTCTAATTTTAAATGCACTGCTACAGACTCTTTTCTTGCTGTCAGCTGAAAAGCAAGGGCTCTGGGAAGTTGTCTGGGGAGAGGTAAATCTTTTCTATCACACTGAGCTACTGTGGATGCCAAATAGAATGAGGCAGCTTTAAAGGATTTTCCCAAGTCAGTTCAGAAAAAGTGATTATATAGGATTTATGAACCAACTTCTCATAAATTTAATAATGACTCACCATTTCCTCCACTTGCTAGATTGCTTAGCACTTACTTGGATGCTCTGATAGAGCAGCATTAATAAGAAACTGCATGATTTACCTTGAGGTATTCTCTGAAGATAGTTCACATCTCTGGTATCAGAAAGAAGGAAAATAATGCTTGCATAACAGAAGGCATATATATAGTATGTTCAAGAAATATTTTTAACTACTGTTCTCAGAGCTGTTTCAAACAAATCTGGATTTCTCCCCTTAACCCTGTGACAAGTCAAGAAGAGAGCCAAAAAGCCCTGAACATAGGTAACTGATCAGTCTCTTTAAGGTAAAAGAATGTAGGAAGATAACACTTCTAAACTCTTCTGCCTGCTCACCTCATAATGTTTAGCATGAATGCCCTTCACCTTTTTCATTGAGAAAAATGGCTGTTTAGCTTAAACTGGTGTTGCAAGCTGCTAAGCCAAACTAACTAGTACTGCACAGGAGCAGATGAGTGCTGGGGGAGCTGGGTATCTGCCTTCACTTGGGTGGAGGCTGACAGAGCAGGAGAAACAAATGGGCTGTGGTAACATCTGGTCCATCTGACCACAGCCTGAAGTCTCAGCTCCAACATTTACTTCCATGGCAACTGGCCAAAGAGTGTTTCATTAAGAGGTGGAATAGCCAGATAAGCAATAAATCAAGGTATTGATGGGAATAATTGAAAAATGGAATCATGATTACCAGGAGAGAAGAAAAACTTGTTCTGTTCCTTACCATGCTGGAAGATAAACATCCTGAATCTCATTGAGCTGGTCTTAAAACCACTAAAAAATTCTTTTCCATAAAGACAACCTTTTTTTGAGACTTAGTAGCAGTGGAATGTGTTAGCACAGTTCAAAATACACCCATGAAATTTGAGTTCTACTGTGAAATGTATTGTGGAATAATGATCTGGTGTATTTGCATTAGCGTTGTCTTTCATTAGTTCAATATTAGATTCAATACATGAAATTACTGACTATGCCTTCATTAGTAATAAAAACAGTCTCAATATAAGTGTCTGTTGGTGTTGTGTTAAAAAATGCGGAGGCTCTTCTACAAGCACTCTCAGCTGTGAACAAAAGGCAGAATGCAGCAAACTCCATATTATCATGCAAGTATGTCTCATGGGAACAGCTCTTAAATTACAAGTAAATAAGTGAGAAGAGTTTAAAATTTCGAAATCTATCACATCAGTATAAACAAATTTGTATGTTCTGAATAGCTGTTACATGTGCAGATTCATACACAAAGGAGTAGGAAGGGTAAAAATATTCTTTTATTTGTTAGAAAACCTTTGCCACACGTCATGTCAACAAATAATTTTCTCTGCTTCACATCTTAAAACTAGCTTTTCAGGAGTCATCTTATTGTTAAACAAATAATTCTGGATGCAGTTAGCTCACTGTATAGAATATGTCCATTACTATGGTTTTGGGCATTATGAATGCTGTGTGAGTAGCACTAATACGAAAGAGAAATCATGATTCATTACTAGCTTCATAAAGTGCGGGATTTACCAGTGGATTCAGTCAGTGTTTTGCCTTTCTCCCTGGAAAGCTGTAGGTGATAGGAGACATTCTCATAATTACTAATCAAAATTCTAGTCAAGGGCTCGTTCCTAAACGAGCTTAGGTGAGACAGTGCTGCTTATTAAGACTGTTGGGTTTTTTCCTTGAAAAACAGCTATGGAAATTCTTTCTTTGTTTTACATTCATTTTCTACTTCTTCCTTCTGCATCATCAGAAGGAAAGGACATATTTTTCCTTTCAATGTTCACATCTTCCCCCATTCTTTCATAATTTAGCATCTTCTAAAATTTTTCAAAATATTTCAGGTAGCCTCCAGATTTGCATGTGTAGCCCCTCAATCCTCCAGCCCTGTGTGCTCTGTCAGGGTTACACTCCAGAGCATCACATGACTGGAGATGCTGGGAGGAGACTCCTACGCATGTGGCTACCACTGCAAACTCTTCTATTACTTACAAGAGAAATCTTTGCTAAGTTACAAATGTTAGAGCTCCACATTAGACTTCCCCTTCTACTTTATCTCAGTCTATTTGCCATGCATCACATCAAATGTTGTGCTTTAGAAGAAATGAAGAATTCATTGCAAAAACTACACCAACAAAAATTTAGGAAACAGCCCTACAAAAACCAGAACACATGACTCGCTATCTGCTAAAATTGTGTATCAACAGAAGTTGAGTAGCATGTCAGTGAAGAAAACAAGTTCTGGTTTCAGGGTCACAAAAGAATTGCTATATGCAATCAAGACTTAAAAATATTTCTAAGTTTTGAAAAATCATTCTGTCATTTTATTTCTCAGATATGACAAAGCCCTGGCCTGCAGTGATCACTAAAGGACTAATACATTTCCAAAGGCAAAGGATATTAACTGCAGCACTCTATCAGTCCCAAAACAGAGTGCATTTTTACCACTCTGGCATTTTGGTCTGGAAAACTTAATTTGTGAGGACCCCAAAGGGAGCTTTATTCTTTATTTTGCTCTCTCTGCTATGCTAAAAAAGCCACATGGTTTGGGCAATTTGGCTGTCATCATGCATTCATTTTCCATGAGTATCTTCTGATCCACACTAGATGCATGACCCAGCACAGTGTTATGTAAGCATTTTAACTTTTTATTAAGTTCAGAGCTGCCATATCCTTCTTGTCATAACTCCTTCCATTCTCCAGGTGGTTTATTTAGGATGGAAGCCGTCACAGAGAAAAGTGCATTGTGCCATTAAATCCCATTTAAAATCCTCCTGACCCCTATACCCATTGCTGCTTGACAACATCCATAAAGAAGATGTCACCACTCTTCTGAGTTTTTCTATTATCCACAAGCCCTTTGTATCACAAAATACAAAAGGCAGGGTTTACAGTCCAATACTATCTATCCAGACCTGGAAGTAGGTGGGATGAATGGAAGGACTGTAAATTTCTTTCCTGTAACACTCAGCTCTGTTAATGTCTCTCCTCTGCTCCATTTCTTCTCATCTTTAAATTCTCCTTGAAATCCTACTTTTTTTCAGCAGAGCACCTATTGGGAATGGCTGTTTGAGGAAAAAGAGAAGAATTAAAATTAGTCAGAAATTAATCTTTGTATTCATTGATTTTGTTACAAAAGAAGATGAACAGTTGTTTTTAAGCTGCTTTTAGCTGTAATCCGAGCACTTCCATCTGCTCATTATGCTTGTAAGACCACATGAAGAAAATTGCATTAACTTCATTACCAGAAAAGTATAGAAAAATTGGGGGAACAGTAACAAAGAAGGGCTAGTGCACAACTGTGATTTATTTATGAAGAAAGATTAATAGCTAAACTCAGGAGCCCAGCTGAAGGGAAATAATTGGAAGGGCTCTCAAAGGACCCTCTGGAAACAGGCTCAGACCTCAGACTGGAAATGCTTACTCATTTTCATTTTGCTCTTGTTCAAGAAAAGCTCCAGTTAAAAATTAAACAGGGGGAGAGTGGCAACAAATATTTTCCAGGTCTGAGTATCAAGCAAGGCTTTATATGGCTAATGTGAGCAGTGGCCCTCCAGCAAACAGCTGGAAAGTAGAACTGCATGCAGGTAAATGACTTCTCTGGGGCAGATTTAGTGGCTACCTCTGACTTAGGAAAGAAAACAGGATTTGTTCTTTGGCCCTAATGCTGAATTGCAAGAAGGTGGAGAAAAGCTCTTAGGACCTGGGTATCTTCTGAGATGGTGTTTGTTTGCACAGGGCAAAACGTGCCAGGGTGCCCACAGCTGCATACAGCGTGGATGGCGGCACCACCTCCACTCCAGCCTCTGCTCTGGCACGGGTTAGCTTGCAAATACAGGTGTAAATCTGGCCCACAATCATATCCTGACAGCCACATACGGCTGGCAGTAGGGTGACGTTCTGCTTAGGAAAGTTAAAAAGCCATAGCATTAACCACAGAACATACTAAAGTCTTCAGTCAAATCCTGAGGGAAACGTACAACCCCCCTCCCCCATCCCATTTATTTCTCCTTGTTATCAGACAAATATTCTCCAAAAGCAAAGATGAACAATTACAGAACAGTACTTAAAACATACTTACTAGCATCTGTTTGTTTGACAGTCTCAAAAGACAGGCAATTTACCTTTTTTAAGACTCCTTTCTATTTAGGGTTTATTAACTAGATCTTTGCTGTGTCATTCACCTGAAATTTAGAGATTACACCACTTCAGAACAATAAAGGTCTGTAAATTGTAAATGTAAATAACCAGTCTTGGATTCTCTTGCAAAAAAATATTATCACATGGTCATTAAAGTTACAAACTTACAAACAGCACTGGAGGATTTCAGCCATTTCTTAGGAAGACTGGCCTTTGATTTTCTGGGCTTCGTTTCTTTTTTTCTACTGTTTTCCTCAGATTTTTCATTAATGGAACAAATTGGGGTAATGGTCTTTTTTTTTCCCTATAAACCACCAAGACATAGACTGTTTTAGAAAAAGCACTTCCAAGTATTATCCATTATGAAACGCTGTTAAGGGAGGTTTTGTGTCTTCCTAGAGAATTATATAACAGTACTGGATTTCTCTCCTGAGATATACAAACCTGTAAGCATGACATGGAGCCTGGTGAATGAATGTAATATACTAAAGCAGAAATCTTTGTACGCATACATTTAATAATAAAAGTATTTTGGGTTGTTTTCTTTTTTTAAGTCTGTAGCAGCAGCCATTCTATCCAGAAAGTCTTTTGTGTTGGATTTGCTTTTTCCTCCCTCAGACATAGAAAGTTGTAAGTTGTAAAACCAGGTTTTTAAATGCTCTGCAACAGTGTGATTAAGTGACCTTGATCCCACATCTAGATGAGGTCAACATTCTGTAAGGGGAAATATATACCAGATGCTGTGAATGTTTTCTGGGCTTGGGAAGAAAACAGAAGGATACTTATCTTCCTGCTAGGATTTTTTTTGGGGGAAAGTTAGCCTTGCAACAGCAAAGAAAGCATTTTTGAATTTACTTTTAAAAGTGAAACTATGATGTCTTTGAATAAGAAATAAATGGCCATAAAGAACACTGCCTGTAAGAAAGGCAGGTATGGGCTTGTCTGAGCATATTCATTATCCATTTTCTTGACAGCCTTGAAGCTGGAAATTTACTGGTTTTTCAAAGTAAGCCTAACGTTCCTATAATACCAAGTTTTCAAGATCTTATAAAAAATATGAAAATTCTTAGCAATGTATCTAACCTCAGCACACTCGCCACAAAAATAACACCCCAATTAACAACTTATAGGAGTAGCAGGCCTAATTAATATTCATTGACTCTTGAATCAAGTTCATCTCTCTTGTGTCTGATCAAGAGAGAAAGCACTATCATCTGCCAAACACTCTGTGTTTAGCATTTTGATGCAGCACAAACTGATGTCAGTGACATACTCACAAAGCACTTTTAGACTGAAGAAATTAGAGATAGCTGCATTAATATAAAAGAAGATACACACTGCATTTAGGTTCCTAAAGGCACATGAAGAGCATAAATGTCTACAATAAGGTTTGATTATACCCAGTGATAGTTGAGCATTTGCTATTTGGCATGGCAATTCTGGCTTCTACATTAAATACCACATGCCCTGAGGGAACACTGAAACAGCTTCTGTCTTACGTTTCTTACAGACAAAAGAGAGGAGGATGAGATGCCACACAAAGCAATGACATAAGAATTAGTAGCCAAGGCACAAAAAAATCATTGTTGTACTTTTTAAAGGAGGAATTTAATTGTAGAGTGCTATATATAGGACTATGTGGACTAGATAGAGAGGACTATATGCTTTATGACATTACCAAACATGTTTGCTTCTCCTCTACTTTTTAGAAACAGGCCTTTTAAAGTAGGATTTTTTTGACATCTATTTAAAACCATTTGATCTGCACACTGCATCAAGACTTCATTAGTTCTTTTTGAAAAATTAAAAGGTTGTCTTGGTTTTTAGATTCTTCTGAAGCCTTTAATAGGGAGCAGTCCTGTGTCAGAACTTTGAATTAAATGCAAAGAACTTTCCTTGATTCCTAAAGCTCTGACAATGCCAAGCATCTTTTCCAAGCAGAATTCAACATTAGTATTAATGTGCTTCTTTATGCTGGCAGTGTTCCAAGTATCTGTCCTAACCAGGGGGCTCTATACTACAACTCTCAAATTTTCAGAAAGCCCTTCTTCTAGGCTGTGATTAAGTACACTGCAATATGATGTTCTTATAACAATTCTCTCATTTTTTTAATGTTTACGTATGTCTCAAGCTTACTAGTTTGATACTTAATAAAGCCTGTGAGACATATATGTCTCACTCATGGCATGTTGGACATCTTCTGAAATTTACTGTCTGGGCAAAAAGCAATGTCTGTGGAATTACCACTTTCAGCCTCATCTATAGAAATGTCACCCAGCTATAAGAGATTTTGCATGAGAAACTCTGGTAAGTAACAGTGCTAATATATCTGCAGTCATTTTACAGTCCCTTTTCACTAGACACCACGCTCTGAAAGCCTCCATATGTTGACACCTGTTTATGGGATCCCTCGATCTCCAAAATCCCTATACTCCTAATATTAGCTCATGCTGGTAGTAGCTGACAACTTCTGGGCCTCATATTGTGTTCCAGGAAATTCATGACCAACAGAAAGGGTAGCTCACTGTTGTTTGGGTCCAGCATTTCAGTATAACATCTCTGTCTTGGTTTAAAGACAAATACGGGGGCAAGAACACCACTACAATGAAACCCCTCCCCTTTTATTCCTCACCAGTATGGAGAGGCAAAATGCAAGGTGATCTAAGTGAAAAAATAACAGTTTACTGACAGAGAAAAAGATATCAGCAATCACAAAGATACAAAGGAAATGGCTTAAATTTTTTCTAGCTCCCTCCCCAGCCCCCAGGGCAAAGACAAGAGACAAAAGAGCAGGGGCTCCCGTACTGGACCATGTGGAAACAATATGGCAAACTACTTTCCGTGATCCTTACCTCAGCCAGAACACAATGGGAAGATGGGGCAAAACAAAACCTGGAAAATTATTTCATCTGAGATTACTTATTCAGCTGGAAAACACTGAGCAGTGGTGGAAGCCACAGCCACAGTCCCTGTTGCTTGCTGTGGTCCATGTGGCAAGAAGCAGTGGCAAAGCAGCAGCTCCTGGCTTTGCTGCAGTTCTGGTGGCAAGAAGCGGCAGCAAGGTGGCAACTGGGACTCCTGGAGCAGCTCCAACCCGCAACAAACCCCCCTCTCAAACTCCCTGCGCTGGTGGGGGAGTAGCCCCCTCTGATGACTTGATGGTATTAATATTCATTGCTATAGCTCCATCCCCTGGCTTGTAACCATAACATTAGCCACCCCTTATTCTATACCATCCACATCATGCCCAGATTTATACTTTTCAACTATATACATACCTATATACACACATTTCAACTACATACATACATATACATATATATATATATATACATATACACATATAACTATACTAAAAAAGGTATTGTTTTGGTGGTCATTGACCATCCCTTAAAAAAAAAGGTTTATTGAATTAGTTTAGCATATGGGTGTGTCCAGTGTACAATGGCAGTCATTCAGCAACCCAAACCAAAAATATATATATACAATGCAATACTACACACAGTTCTCACCCGAAATCAAATGCCCCTTCCATAGTCTGACTGTTAGGTACATGTGCCTCTACAAGACATACTTTCACAGTCAATTTCTCTACCCTGGCAGTGATGTCTTGCCACATCTCAGCAGTGCAATTGGGTTTTCCTCTGTGCTGCCAGCTGGCCTTTCTCCATCTGTCTAGCCACCCCCATAGAGCATAACAAATCAGTGCAGTTAAGAGTGTTGGCCACTTCTCTCCTTCAGTGATATCCAAAGCCAGCTGGATGGCTTTTGGCTTTGCAACCTGACTTGATCCACCTTTCTCTCGGTAGCTTCTGCGACTCGCTGCATGGGGCTCCATAGAGCTGCTTTCCATTTTCAGTTTGTCCCTAAAATATGACAGGAGCCATCAGCGAAGAGAGCATGTCACTTTTCATTTTCAGGTAGCTAATTGTATGGCAGGGCCTCCTCAGCACATGTCACCTGCTCCTCATCCTCTTCGGATGACAGTCCAAACTTCTCATCTTCAGGCCAGTTTGTGATGATTTCCAAAATCCCAGGGTGATTAGGATTCCCTATCCAAGCTTGCTGTGTGATCAGAGTGATCCACATAGCATCAGTGGCATGATAGCTGGAAGGGACATTTCCTTGGAACATCCATCCCAGCACTGGTAGTTGGGGTGCCAGAAAGAGCTGTGTTTTGGTGCCAATTACTTCTGAGGCAGCTTGAACACCTTCATAGGCTGCTAATATCTCCNCTTGATGGTATTAATATTCATTGCTATAGCTCCATCCCCTGGCTTGTAACCATAACATTAGCCACCCCTTATTCTATACCATCCACATCATGCCCAGATTTATACTTTTCAACTATATACATACCTATATACACACATTTCAACTACATACATACATATACATATATATATATATATACATATACACATATAACTATACTAAAAAAGGTATTGTTTTGGTGGTCATTGACCATCCCTTAAAAAAAAAGGTTTATTGAATTAGTTTAGCATATGGGTGTGTCCAGTGTACAATGGCAGTCATTCAGCAACCCAAACCAAAAATATATATATACAATGCAATACTACACACAGTTCTCACCCGAAATCAAATGCCCCTTCCATAGTCTGACTGTTAGGTACATGTGCCTCTACAAGACATACTTTCACAGTCAATTTCTCTACCCTGGCAGTGATGTCTTGCCACATCTCAGCAGTGCAATTGGGTTTTCCTCTGTGCTGCCAGCTGGCCTTTCTCCATCTGTCTAGCCACCCCCATAGAGCATAACAAATCAGTGCAGTTAAGAGTGTTGGCCACTTCTCTCCTTCAGTGATATCCAAAGCCAGCTGGATGGCTTTTGGCTTTGCAACCTGACTTGATCCACCTTTCTCTCGGTAGCTTCTGCGACTCGCTGCATGGGGCTCCATAGAGCTGCTTTCCATTTTCAGTTTGTCCCTAAAATATGACAGGAGCCATCAGCGAAGAGAGCATGTCACTTTTCATTTTCAGGTAGCTAATTGTATGGCAGGGCCTCCTGAGCACATGTCACCTGCTCCTCATCCTCTTCGGATGACAATCCAAACTTCTCATCTTCAGGCCAGTTTGTGATGATTTCCAAAATCCCAGGGTGATTAGGATTCCCTATCCAAGCTTGCTGTGTGATCAGAGTGATCCACATAGCATCAGTGGCATGATAGCTGGAAGGGACATTTCCTTGGAACATCCATCCCAGCACTGGTAGTTGGGGTGCCAGAAAGAGCTGTGTTTTGGTGCCAATTACTTCTGAGGCAGCTTGAACACCTTCATAGGCTGCTAATATCTCCTTTTCAGCTGGCATGTAGCAGGCCTCAGATCCTTTGCATCCCCAACTCCAGAACTCCAGCAGTCACCCTTGGGTATCCCAAGGTACTTTTTACCAGAGACTCCAGGAAGGACCACTGTGAGAAATAGAATTGGAGTTTCGCTGAAGTTCTAACGGTTGGACTTAAAAAGGTGGTTCTAACTTAGTTCTTCTGCCTTTGGGGAGGGGGGGGGTGTCTGGGGCAGGAAGGTGGGTCAGGCTAGATTGTGAGCTTCCTAGTACCAGCCAATGGGAACGGAGGCAGGGACCCCCCTGGCTGGGAGAGGGTATAAAAAGTTCTGTTTCTTATTGTTGGGTGTCTGTCTCTTGGGCCAGAGACACACCTGATTCAGCTGAATTGGCTTAATAAAGGTTTATTTTTGCTTCAAAGACTTTGTCCCTCCTAAATTTTACTGGTAAGTGTGAGCATTTTTTACAACCACTTTCCCCAGCTGCATTGTAGAGCACATTCTTCACGTCCTGTCCTAACTGGCCCAAGGGCTACTGCATGGGCAATCTCCTGTTTAATTTGCTCAAAGGCTTGCTGTTTTTCAGGGCCCCACTTGAAGTCATTTTTCTTCCATAGATGGAGAGGGCTTACAGTCTGACTGTACTCAGGGATATGCATCCTCCAAAAGGCCACAGCACCTTGGAAAGCCTGTGGTTCCTTCTTGCTGGTTGGTGGGGACATAGCTGCTATTTTGTCAATCACCTTTGTTGGAATCTGGTGACATCCATGTTGCCACTTCACTCCTAGGAACTGAATCTCCTACACAGGTCCCTTGACCTTACTGCATTTATTGGCAAAACCAACTTTCAGGAGAATCTGGTTTATCTTTTCCCCTTTCTCAAGGACTTCTGCCATGTTCCACCATATGATGATGTCATCAATGTACTGCAGATATTCTGGAGCCTAATCTTTTCCAGTGCAGTCTGGATCAGTCCATGGCAAATGGTGGGACTGTTTCCACCCCTAGGGCAGTCAGTTCCAAGTGTACTGCTCATCCCTCCAGGTAAAAGCTGTGCAGCACAGAGAAAGAAATACACCTTTCTGTCTCAAGAAGAATTAAAGTTTAAATCTTTCTCTGCTACTCCTGCCTCCTGCTGTGCTAGATGCATCCCCTAATTTCTTCCTCTAAGGGCTGCCAGTTGATGCTCCTCGATGGCAAACTCAGACTTACTGTTGGAGTTCAGCAGACAGGAATGTCTTAAATCACAGCAGAGATCAGGAAGCAATGAATACCCAAGTGAATTTGAGACTAGGGAATCCCACTGATCTTCATCAGATTCAAAGATGAACTGCTAGTCACCCCTTGAAAGGGCATGTCTGGTATGAGGAAACACTAAAAAATGTAGGAAGGCTTGCTTAAATCTGGAGGCTGGCTTTACTACTAACCCTGCAGTGTATAAATGGTACCTGTCAGAATGTTCTGAATTTCTTTTCAGAGTGGGATGTCACATACCTATTTAAAGGTGGGAGATTTATATGTGCATACCTTCTATTAAGAGAAAACCTGCTACTGTGTGTCAAGACACAAAGCAGTAAGAAAGAGCAAATCATCTCTCCTGTTCATTGTGACTTTGCTTTTTTTTTTTCCCCCCACTGAATGCACGAATATTGAGTTCAAATTTATAAATATTTTTTCCCCATTGACAAGAAGGTACTAACTTCTGTAGTGTCATGTCAGATTATACTTTAAGACTCACAAATAATCATGGCAGTGATATCATGGTGTATTAGAAGGTAAAATCACAGGGTTGTCAAAGCATATTTCCTTTCACCGTACATTCTTGGGTTTTGGCATGGAATTTGAAGTGAGACATGATGGAGATAAAGCTAGTCCACAAAGCTGATCTAAAATTTTCCAAATATTTCTCAAAGTATGATTTAAAAAATTCATGACAGAGTAATTTTTGACAGAAACTCCTGGCCTTGTGTTCACCTTGTTTTTAGTGCTTAACAATCTTCTCTTCTACAGATACAATGAATTTCTAAATTCTGTAAACTGCTTTATGTATATAAATATATAGAGAGAGCAAGATTTTTTTTTTTTCCTCTTATAGCTTTCATGGATGGAATCCTTATATTAAAGTTAACAATTTTACTACTGACTTAGACCCCCCCTTACTTTAGCTTCTATTCTGCAGCCCCACGGGAAGCAGTGCTTGAGTAAGGGAAGGAAAGAGAAACCAAGCAGACGGGAACCTTAAACTTGGCTGTACTGCGAAAACGAGAAAAATGTTTAGTCTCAAATTTTCAAAAGGGTCATCTAATTCCCGGTGCCTGACCACCTAGACCCAGAACGTGAACCTCCCTTCACCCGAGCAGCAAAAACCGAGGCTCACCTATGTAGAGCTGGGCAGGCAGCACTATAACAGGAATCCCTAAGGCAGCGCACCCGCGATGCTGCCGGCCCTCCCTCCCGCCTCTCCCGGCTCCTCTCCCGCTTCCGCCGGGGCGGGGCGGGAAGGGGCGGTATGGCGGGCTCCGGCCGGGAGCGAGGACCGGCGCTGGAGCTCTGGGGGCAGCTGCTGCCGCCGCTCTGGCTGGCCACGGGCGAGGAGGAGGAGAGCGAGGAGGAATTCGAGGAGGAGCCGCACTTGGTGGAGGCTGCGCTCCTGGAGGCTGCCGGGCGGGAGCTGGCGGCCGCGCTGCCGCCGCGCCGCGCCGGTGAGGGGCGGGCTGCGGGGCCCGTGTGTGCCNGTTCACGTTAATGATTGTGAGGAAGAGGCCCTGCTAAGTGTAGGTGCCGCTCTATTCTAGTCATAGCAATCCAGCTAGAATCCAGTCGTGGATCGAGGAATGGTGTGTTAATTTTTGTGTGGAAAAGAGGAGGCAAGCCAGGTCATACAAAATGTTAAGTGTTTATTATATTAATTGGTAGTTTCAGTTGCAGGAAGTATTTGGTGTTCAGAGGTGCCTGAAGAGCATGCAGGCATTGTGATGGGATATTTTGTGACAGAACTGTTTAAAATTGAATTGTAAACTTGTCATGGCATAAATAGTCAACCATAATATTAAACCATATGTGTTTAATTGGCTTTATAAATTCATGCACAAGATTTATTTCTGATGCTTACAGAAGCAGTTTTAGTGCTTGTTTCTGAGATTGGTTTCACTTATGTTTTTAAATAGTACTGGAGATACTGACTTCAGGAGTTTAGGAAAACTGCTTTACTTTTGCTACTGCAACTTGTGGGAAAAACAAAAACAAGCTTCGAACAAATCTCTTTTAATTAACACAAACTTTTAATATTTATGGCTATCAATTGACAGTGTGTTTATTTTTAATGATTCAGTTATTATACAGGAAGATGGCACCAGAAAGGACTATGAAGTAGTTGGACGTTTTCCATTGGTTGGCCCTTGGTGGAAAGTTAATGTTAAAGCGAATAAAATTGGGTCAAAGTACTTTGTGCAAGGATATCCATCGTATTTTCTGCTGGTTGATATAGAAGAAAACAATCGACAAGTTGTTTCACTCTTTCTTACGGAATGTGACGTTCCTGAGAGTTTTAAAGAAAAATTCTTTACTTGGCTTCCAGTGGGGTCTGTGCTAAATTTTAGAAATCTTGTACAAAAACTAAAACAGTTCCAAGTTTCACACATACATCCAGGGAGGAGCCAAAGAGATACCAAGGATTATGACATCTTCTACTATGTTTCAAAATCACGTATGTATATGCTGTGCTATTTTGATTGTTTTATAAGCTAAGGAATTCTATTTCAGGTACTGTGTTTGAGCTAACATGTCTTCATATGCAATGTATATTCAAATTAATTTTGAACCTGCACTGATTCTTTTTTTAAAAAGTATATCATCAGAGTGGGACTACTGACCCATTAAAGGTAGGCATACAGAAGGACTTGCTAAATTCTGTAGGCCTACTAAGTAGAATTGTTTGTGCTAGGGATGCTCCATCCCTGGCAGTGTTCAAGGACAAGCTGCATGGGACTCTAAGCAACCTAGTCTAGTGGAAGGCATTCCTGCCTACAGCAGAGGGATTGGGACTATGTAATCTTTAAGGTCCCTTCCAATCCAACCCATTCTATGACTGTGTGATTCTATGATGCAAATACAGTCATGTTTCCTATAGTTTATTCAGGTAAAACAAGGCTTATTCAAAAATGGGTTCAGCACTACCTAAACATGGTGGTATGGCTTTTTAGGACATATACATGTTCAGTAATAGTATACCTTCATCTTTGTAGTGCAGGGCAACAGGAAAGGAGTTCTGTGTAGTCCATCGAGATCAGCACCAAATAGTTTGTCTAAGTGTACTCAAATCCTGCCTCTCAGCAGATTGGTATGGCTGGGGGGCAGAATGTGAAAACATGAGTGTCCTCGCATGGATATAGTTTGGGATTGCTGATGGTCCTGTTGTGGGCTGCATTGGTGTGCCTACATGAGACTTAGAGATTGGATCAGGAGTGTGCTTTTGAACAGACATTTCTTGTCCCTGCTGTGGTGCAGTCACTGAGTATTGGCTGTATTCCTGCTGGATGAAACCCAAATAATGTGTTGCAGTTGCATGCCTAAGGTATTCCAATTTCTAACAGGCATTCATTCAGTCTGTTGGACCATAGCTGGTCTGAAGCAAAACATTAAAAAGAGAGAGGAAGTCAGGATGGCTGAGGTGTGCCTTCAGTGTTAGCTCTCTTGTTTTGCTCCAATGATCTGTTTCTTTAACCTGAACAGGCAGGTTGAGTCTATCTACTGTTAAGTGTAAGTGAACGAAGTCTTCCAGGACCTCATTTACTGGGCAGTGTCAGATCAGATGATGGTGGTGACTCTTTCAGATGTAAATCGTGTATAGTAGGGATGCTGAGAGCCTCTGCTAGACTTGAGCTGACTTCACCCCAAATCCCATGTGGAAAGAAGGAGAGGAAAATTGTTCAGAGTCCTATAGACTTCTAGGCTTTTGGTTCTGTTTTCGTATTGGTGGAAAAGTTCTTAACTGTAGTTTATGGACTTCAAATCTTTCCATGGCTGCAAAGGGATAGAAATCAGTGGTGGTAGAAACACAGATCTGGTTTGCTGTGAGAGTTTTAATGGGATTTATGAATTGCTTTTGGTTGAGGTTTGTTCAGTATGTTCATGAATTGTAATGGGTAGAGATTGCACAGTTTGCTTACATACTCTGTTCACCTTTCTTGTAGTTGGAGATTCTTCCTAGTATCTAAGTTACTGTGCTACATTTTAAGCTTTCTTCCTTCTCTATCACTGGGCAATAAACACCATCACCCCTTCCCCGCCCCCACCTTGCTACTTCTATTGTAAATTTTTTTGGTTGTCATTAATTGTTATGGGCTCAAGCAGTTTGTTCCTGAAGCCTTCATGGCATTTTTTGGTGTGGAAATAGTGTATATTGATTGTCTATGTGTAAATTAAGTACTTGCTTAAAAGGGAAAAGGTTTTATCGTTGCATTTCTGCATAATACATATTTTCCAAGAGAGTACATTTAGTTGCTGTTTTTATATCAACTCTTTACATTGTTTTTTCCCCAAGGCTGTTCAGGGAAAACAGACTTTAATTCAAAAAGTATTACAATGAGTAAGAAATGGAAAGAAATTTGAGATGTTTGTGAGGGGAGGTAGAAGGATGGAAGCTAGAGTCAGTTTAAATTTACAAATATTGGTGTATATTGCATGAAACTTTGTTTATGATGCATGCAGTTGCAGGGAAGGCAGTATTGGTAGCTCTGACTTTTCCGAGGATCCTGGAGTTCTTGCCCGTTCTTCTGCCACGCCATTTTTGCTGTCTGTTGAATATGGTGCATTGGCAAGGAGAGAGTGAAGAAACCAGTGATATGGATGGTGAGGAAGTAGAGTTTCAAGACAAGATGCTAACAAAATTGGATGAGATACTGAAGAATGAGCCATGGAAACTTGGATTCAGCAGGGTAAGTAATGTTAAGCAGGGTAAAAATATAGTGTTATTATATTTGAGCTTTGTTAGTTATGTTCAGTTTATTAAATGGGCTTGTGTAGGCCCTAGGCATAATTAATTTGGAAATGGATGATGTACTGGACTCAGATTTAGCAAAGGGTTTTGATTTTCCTGTTAGTCTACATTAAATTAGTCTCAAAAGATTTTTTGAAAGTGGTTTTTATTACAACCATTTCTGTAGTAGTTTTTTACAAGGAACAGAAAATTACATTCTTGAGGTAATTGGGCAAAAGTGAGAAAACTAATTTAAAATCCTCAATTATCCCCTTCACTTTTATACCGGTAAATAAGATTTTCTGTTCCTAATACATAGAACAGTATGCTTTCATAGTTAGCTAGATAAATTTCTCTTTAAGAGGTCATCTGGCCTAGTGATTTGTTTTTTATAATGGGATTTGCAGTAGTTGTTTACCTTCTTGTTTTTCTTTGCTGGAGTTGCTGTCCAGCTTTGCTGCTGCACCTCACCTTAGTACTCCCGTATCTCGGATGGGAGCTGTAGCTTAACAGTTTAGCAATATGGTTGGTTAGCCCTCTGCCTCAGCCCCCGAGTGCTTTACAGATGGATGTTCTGACTTGTCTTTAAGACCTCCCATTTCAGAGATTCACCAGTGTAACAAATACATTTCAGTGTTTCACATCCTTTCCTTTAAAAGGGTTTTCCTGATGTCCAGTTTGACATTTCTTGACGTAATGTGGACTTGCTGCTCTCTTGCTTCTCATACCAAGGACCTGCATTCTCACTGCAGTGTTTTTATTGCTTGAAGATGCTCTTAACGCTTTTTCTCCTAAGACTGAGCAAGTGCACTTCATTATTCTGGCTCTCAATAGTTCATGTTTTGCACATCTCAGTCTTACACTGTTTTGTGGTAGTGTCTGTGAAGACTGTGTATTTCTTGAAGGAGCATGTTCAGAACTGGGTAGGGTATTCTGGCTAATGCCTTTCCTGTACTGTGTGTCTATGGTTCGTGTACCTTTACTTGGAATTGTGCTATGAGGGGTGCATCAGTTCTTCCTAGTACTCAATTTCTGTGCCAGCTCTTTATTTTTAAAGTTCCTGTTTCATACAGCAAGGTGACTGAGATGAATTATCATTCCAGCTTACTTTTAAATATCTTGCTTTCATGTAGCTTGAAAAGCATAGTTTTGTATGTTATGAAAAATACATTTTTGCAAACTTGCACCCTCTGAATTGCTATTGATATTTACTAGGACAAATGTTACTTGGCAAGAGACTAACACCTTCTGAAATAAATTTGTGTTTGCTTTTCTACTTTTTGGGGAGAAGATTATCTATAAGGAACTGAACCTTTCTTACTGTGAGGCAACGTGGGCTGCCTTCTGTCAGTGTGAACATCTCCTCCAGAAGATTCCTGAGTTGCAGAAGAATGCATTGATTCTGTATGATCTGCTCAAGAAACACTGTAGAGAAATGGGGCACACATATGAAGATCAAGATGAATTGGCTCGTTTTGTATCCAAAAATATGTCCACTGAGCATGTTTGGCAATCTCTTGAGTTTTTGAAAGATCAGAAGATAGTGATCAGGGAGAAAAAGCTAGTGTTTCTACCTCATCTTTACAAAGCTGAAAAAGACATTGCAATGTATATAGGTGACCTCCTGTCAAACCACCCATGGAAACTGGATGCTGATGTAAGAAAGATACTTAACATTTCTGAGACATCAAGAGAAACAGTAGATAACAAAATGAATATTATACAAGCACATGAAATGGAACATCTGAAGGAAGATAATGCAGACAATCATAATGGTGAAAATCACTTTCCCGAGAAGGAAGTGGGATCTATGTCTGGTACCCAAAGTACAGTAGAGGCAGACTTAGATCAGGTTATTGCTGTGGAAAAGATTTGTTCTAATCCTGTCACAATCATAAGTGGAAAAGGAGGCTGTGGGAAGAGTACAATAGTTAGCTGCCTTTTTCGTCATTTAAAGCAGATGGAAAAAGAAGTAGAAGCAGCTTCTAAGGACTTTGAAGAAGACTTGGATGCGTCTGAGGAATGGAATACATTTGATCATCAATGGGAGTCAGAGAATATGCATGCAAAAAAAGGTTTGAATGTACTGTTTACTGCACCTACAGGGAGGGCAGCAAGTCTTTTGAGTGAAAAAACTCAGCTTCCTGCATATACATTGCATCAGGTAAGGTTTGTTTTTTGTTTGGTTAGTTGTTTTTTTTTTTAAATTAGGTTCTGAAAGATCTTTTGGCATTGTCCATTCTTGCTTTGGGAAAAAAAAAAAAGGCAACCTTTTAACTGAACTTTCCTTATGAAGTATGTAGCTTATTGTTGTTACTAATGATAATGGTTAGATACAGCTTGTCAGCATTTGAAAGTGTTACATTTTGGAGAATTGTAAATCAGTCATTTGAAAACATTATTTGCTGTAACTGTTTTTTTTGTTGTTTTATAAATCTCACATTTGTGCCTCTCTAGGGCATCTGGGTCTTTTTAGCTTCTCCGTTTTGTTTTTTATTTTAATGAAGACAAAAATATCTTCTAGTTGGTAGAGCTGTTGTCTAGTATCCTGTTGCCTAGCAATCATACTGATACCAGCACATACATGAAAAGATCAGTGGCCTGGGGTTGAATAATTTGCACAGTGTTTTCTTAGTTACTGTTAGGTATTGTGGAAATTTTTTTAGAGAAAAGTAGAAGGCAAACTCCTTGTAAATAGAATTAAGTGTCTTCTGCCCTAGAAATGTGCCAAGAAGACACATTAGAAATGTGGAATAACACATATAAATAAAAATTATAACTTAAAATGTACTGTTGGCTTATTTTATCTTTGGGGACTGGATAGTTGCTTGTTCCCCTTTCCCATGCAATGTTGTGCATTTATTAATGTGAGCAGGTTGTAGTAGTAAGTGTTCTGTTACTGGGCAACCTAATGGCTTACCTCGTATCTTAAATAGTTCCTGCAGAAAAAAAAGAAAGAGTGTATTTCTGTGCTTTTATGTAAGTCAGTGTCAATAATCTCAGTTAGAAATGTATTCACTGAGGAGGAAAATAAGACTGAATGGTTGAGTCTTATGGGTTTTTACAGGTTTAAGTTCATAATTTCAGATAACAGCTCCACATACAACATTAGAAGATATCACACTGTCTACTTTTATAAGACAGTTGTTTACAGTTGATTAATGTCAGAGCTTGCTTTATTTGTTTCTAGATTATCTATAGTTTTAAATCATGGAGGCAGAGTGAACAAGCACAGCCATGGAAGTTTTCTGCTGTTACGGTTCTGATTGTGGATGAAGGAAGTCTGGTGTCTGTACACATTTTTAGTTTAATTTTAAAACTCTTGTGTGAGCATGCTCAGCTTGCGAAACTTATTATTCTGGGTAAGTGAAACAGCAAATTTAGCATGTTACAATATTTAATAATGCACAATATACAGTCGAAGTATCAGGACTCCCACTGGTCTCACTGAGTCTCTTAAAAACCCTGATATGTTACATTGTCCTGTTCTAGGATATTTCTGCTAATTGTTAAGGTCAGGTGAGATAGACAGTTTGCCAGCTGTCAGTGTGAAAGTGTCAGTATGAAATTATCAGTATCTCCATTCTCTGTTTAGCAGTATTTTGTCTGATTCTGAAAGTATTATGACTTCCATGCAGTAGCTTATTACATCTTGCAACTGGAAAACTTTCCTAATTTCCTTAAATTGAAGAAGCTAGTGTTAGCATAAAATCATACGTTAGAAAAGAGGGTTTTTGTAATTCCTAATGCTAGGAACATCTTGTTTTAGTTCAAAAAGGAAAGCAAAGAAATGTGAAGTCAGATTTTTATGCTTTCTCAGAGGCTTGCTTTTTGACATGCCGTTTAGGGTATTTTTTAAATATGTAGCTTTCAAAATGTGTCTGAATAAGATGTGATCACTGTCAGTGTTCATGAAGCAGAGGGATTTACGCTTGCTGGTAAAGCATTACTGAGTGACGAATATGAAAAACTTGAACTACAGCCTGATTCCCTAAGTGTCTTAGATTCTTGAAAGTGGTATTTTGTGTGAATTATATTAAGAATGTATGTTATTATGTAGAGAGCTGAGTATTTATTAATTCCAGTGATTTTTTTTTTCCAAGACACTTTGCAACACGTGATCTGTTATTCCTTCTCACAAACACTAATTTGCATTCTGTTTAGGTGATACTAGGCAGCTGCCAAGCATAGACCCAGGGAACATGTTAGCTGATATCTTTGAGGGTCTAAAATCAAGAGGCTTTTCTGTGGAACTGCGAACTAACCACAGAGCTGAATCACAGCTAATCGTAGATAATGCATCAAGGTAGGATATCCTTAAATATGTATAGAGCATTCTTGGAGGAGGCCTGGCCTTTTACTTGCAAAATCGCAGTGATCCAGATTTGACTCCTTAGTACTGCTTCTGTTAACGTTTTTTGGTCCAAGTCAGTAACATTGGTTTTAAAAATAAGCAACCCCCCAAAACAACAGCAACAAAATGCTACAGATTTTTCCAGAAGTATATATATCGGACAAAAAAAAAAAATGTGTGTAGTGGCATACTCTTGAATTTTATACTCTCTGTTGCTTTCAAATGAGTTGTAAATGCACAAGTGACTTTTAGCCTTCTGAAATGGCTTACAATTGCTTCTCTAAAGGGGAAGTTTTAAAGACATTGCTGGTAAGTGTGACAACAGCTGAAATAAACTGTACTGCTTTGAGAGTTTAGATGTCAAGGGCCATTACACCACAGTTTCTTTTTATATCTTGCTGTATTACTAACTAGAGACCCTAAAAGCTTCCAACATTTGCATTTTGTTCTGGAAATAGTTCTGTTTTCTGTCAGTATATGATTTCTTTTTTAAACCTCAAACAACAAAATCAAGGTTTAATTGCCCAAGAGCTTTTGAGGTTTTGAGAATATTCTGAACATTTGCAAGATGTCCAGAGCTAATCTGTTTTACAAACATTCTCACTTATTTTTTTGGTAACACTTCTGTTTTACTCCATTCTGCTTGCATCAAAACTGTGTGGGTAATACTAAATATCTGTTGCAGTGCTGGGAGGTTTAGAGAATAATTTACCAAGTTTTTAAACATGGAATTAAGTTATGCTCTAAGGAAAGTTTTTGCTGAATGTAGTGTAGATGACAAAAAAGTTACTAGTGATGAACTTCAGGCTGATGCAGATGATGATACACCAGAATCTTTTAACTGGAAATAATTCTTCTGTTTTCTCTCCACTGCTCTGGTCAAGAATCTCTCACCGGCAGCTTCCTGAATTTGATGAGGTGCTGAAAGTTTCTGCTTGGAATGAGGAAATGACAGTTCCAAGCCCAGAGAAGAAATTTATTCTTATTGCTTTGCCTGCTGGTGGGAATTCTAACAGTATGTGTGTACTATTAGTTTATGATCTTGATTTTTCCCTTTGGTAAAGCATATATTGTTTCCTGGAACCAAAATTTTGGGAATATTTTAGTCTGGGTTTTTTTGTGGGATAAATATAATTGTTGCGTTCATGGTTTTATCTTCTGCCTTCTGTAAATGCACACAGCAAAATCTGTAAGTGCAAAGAACAGGCTGTAGAGCTCCAGCTCACCAGTTATACTTTGAAATGGGGGACAGCTTCCACCAGAGTAATCAAATGTGATTGTCTTTTTATGTTTTGGGTCAGGACTAGAGCCATTGTTTATTTGGGTTTTTTGACATTTATTTGGTATAGATGGATTGAGTGCCCTCTATTTTAAATGCACCAAAAAGCTTCAAGGGGGATGAGGGGAAAGAATAGTGCAAACATCACCTTATCTTGTTATAATAACATAGCAAACAGAATACTAGAAGCTGATTTCTTCTGTGAAATCTAAGTGTCTGTGGCTTGAAAATATTTTATCTTTACCTCTTTAATGTGCTGTAACAAAACCTTATTTTGCATGAAATGTGCTCTATGCAGCTGTTGTTTAACACAGAAATAAGAATGTCTCCATATCACTCTTGGTTTTCGTATTTTAATAGTGGGTTAAGTGCATGATGCTTTTTGGGGGGAGTATATGTGGGTGTTTCATAGTGTGGTTTTGGTTTTTTGTGGGGTGTGTGGTTCTGTGTGGCTTTTTTGTTTTCTTGTTTTTTTGGTTGGTTTAAACAAGTTGAAATGTCATTGAAACAAATTCCATTTCACATTAAATTACATTTTTCTTTCTTAAATTGATCCACATATTTTTATGCCTTACCTTTTATGTCTTTTAAAACAGATTTGCAAACTGCCATAAAGACTTTACTTAAAAAAGGCCCAGGATTGGAGGATGCCAAACTGTCACAATTCATTGCTTTCAGAAGGTAATGGAATATGCAGGCAGACATTGAAAAAATCCTTGCTAGCAGCCACAGTCTAAAAATACCTGAGTGTGTTGAGCTGTAGAGACTAGTGGCAATATCATAAAATTACTAGACAGAACAAACAAGGCTAGATGTCTCTCCCTTTACCTTCTGGTTGCCTCCATTTTATCCATGACAAGTTGCTTCATTTTTCTCTATTCTTAACGTTATTTTTCACTGTGATTTCTGCCTTTGTGTTCATGTTCATCTTTATGGTGTATGTTAAAGAAGCAAAGGATGGTCATAAGTGGTAATTTTTTGTAGTAAGATTATGAGAGCCTGTGCCCTGGTGTTTGCTAACAGTGCAGTGTTCTTCAGAAGCAGAAAGCGAGAGCTTAACTGTAGGAGAAACCCACAAAATACAAAGAAATATGCATATTCAAATGTATCCCACTGTGGCAGATGTGAATTCCAGGCTGCGTGACAGAATGGATAATGCACTATCTCCATATACTTCTGCCACAAGTGGGCATTGACCAAATAACAGAAGATACTTGTGTTTTGACCATGTCTCAAGGGTCAGATTTAGTCATATAATCTGATGGGCATTATTGATTGTGCTCTGCATTGACAAAGGCCTACAGTTTAGGTATTGGGAAGCACAATATTCATCACTTAAGAAGGTATGGGATGTAAGGCTCTAACACGCACTGAAGAAAGATTGAGGGGATTAGTAATCACAGGAGCGTGAATAGTATGGATGGCTTCACAGAAACACTGAAGGAGTAAATGTAATGTGCAGTAGTACCAATAGCCCATAAACTTGCAGCTCTGCACAGAAGAGTACTTAAGAAAAAACTCTTCCTCTTTCCTCAGTAATTAAAACCCACCTACTATTTACAGGTTATCGGTGTACAAGTAAACGATTTATAAGTTTTAGCTAGTTCACCTGTTGTGAATGCTGAGTAACTGACATCGATTTTATTTCTCCAATCTGCATTCAGGCACAATATTGTTATTAGTGATTTTCATATAAGGTTCATCTAGAATATATTTATAGGTACTTAATCTGCACTTAAAAAGTTTAAATCCCAGGTCTTTAGAACACAAAGAAATCTTCTTGCTATTTTTTTCATTACATTCACAGACAGAAAATAATCTGTCCAGGCTTTTTTTTAGTTTTCTTCTTTATCTTAAATCTAGCTAATTCAGGTATGCAGTGCAAACATCTTTGCCTCACTTTCTGTTGATATTTAGACAAAACTGTTTCTTTACTGATCTGTCTTCTAAACTCTGAGTCAGTGATAGTGATTGTTTTTAATTATTCATGGATGATCATCAGAGTTAAAAAGGGCTTTTTCCATTATTTATAAGTTAATGCTAATGTGACGTTGCCTGTAATTCTATGTTTTGTACATCAAGATTTTGTTCATGTTCTTGTTTTGTATGATACAGGCAAGATTGCGATCTAATAAATGAGCTTTGTTGCCAACACTATTCAAATCATTTAACCAGGTAAGCCAGTGTTTTGCATTTTTTCCTGTGAACAATCTCATTTGTTTTTGAAAGTGTTATAGCTAGGCCAATACCCTAAAATAAGATTGTACAATTTTAAATGTTTCATCTAGATCTTATTATGTTATAAATAATTTATATAATAAAATTTCTGTGATGGGTTCTGTAATTTCATTCTTGGCTGTGAACTGTGGTAAATGGCCTTTCATTTTAATTGCCATTATGTGAATTATAAGATTTTTAAGTACAGTTGAATATTCAAAATTGACATGAAAGCAACATGAAAAAGAACTTCTCAAGGTTAATTATTTGTCACTGTAAGATTTCAAAATAGATTCTGAAATGTTTTTGGAAGCAGGATTTCTGAGCTACTCTATATTACTTCTTTTTTTCCAAAAAGGTTTTGCAAAAGTTCAAGAAATAAATGTGTGTTATCTTAACTGTTTTGGATATTATCAAGGTTTTTAATCTGGGTCAAGTGTAGAGTGGAAAGAAAAGAAATATTGAGAGATGATAAGTGCATACTTTGTAAATACATTTCTCCCTTTTTCTTTCTCTGACCTAGAGACCATAAAAACCGACTTTTATTTCAAACTGGGGACAAGATTTCCTGCACGCGGAATACGTATCTCAGGGATCTCTTGCCAGACTCTCATTTCAGAGATGGTTCTAATGGCAATGAAAGCAGAAGTGGAAAACCCACCCTCACTGCAGAGGGTGCTGAGGAGGACAAGCGACTGTGCAATGGGGATATATTTTTCATAACAGGAGTAAGTCCTTGCTGCAAGAACTTGCACAAAAAAACCCTGGTGGTAACTGATTCGGTCCTTGTTGAATCCACAGAACCAAAAAATTCACACTTTAGAAGTTCAGTCTGTTATACATACTTAATTCTACTAAACTATCATGTGAAAGGCAAGAAGGAGACAAACTGCAAAAGAGAATTAAAAACCCCCAACCCCAGGCTTTTCTGTAAAATGTGTTTCAGTTGGTCTGTTTGTGTTCAGTGTAAATACAGTCTGTAAATACTCAAATGTATTTTAACTGAAATGGATAATGTTTTGGATGTAGGCAGAAACATAATCTTAAGTAAAGCTTAAAGCTAATGTTACAGCTGAGGTCTCCCTGGCAGAAAACTAACCTGACCTAAAAATACAGCAAAAAACCTCTGCATTTTTGTGGTGGGTTCAGGGAGTTGAGCAGAGGGGCTGGTGAAATTATCAGTAGTTAGGGTAGGCTCTGTACAGTGATACTGTTGAAGGTGATCAGTGCAAGATAGCAATCTGTTCAGTGTCTTCTGGAACTATTTGACTTGGTTGACATTGCAGCTGTTGTAATTTCAGGGAAAGCTAGGCTAGGGATGGACACAGATGTTGATCAAACTGCCAGTACAAGCTCACTGCTGAGTATTGTGTTACTGTTTTAGGATGTAGAAATTGATAAACAGCGCTTACTGACCATCAGCAGCACGTATGGCTCCACATTCACTGTGAAGTATAAGGCACTGAAGAAGCTATGCCACATAAAGCATGCATGGGCCAGAACTATTCACACATTTCAGGTAAAAACATAGCAGCTCTGAGCTCTATTTTCATGTGAAAGAGTCAGAAACTTTCTTGAAACTATTCCTTGAATGAAGGATAGAAAATATTCTTGAAATGAGTGTCCAGTTGTCTCCCACTTCATCATTCTTGAAAGGCTTCTTTTTTTTCCTAAACTATTTACTGGAGATCTTACTTTGAAACAGCATTCTTAAACGTGTTTCAGGGTTCCGAGGAAAAAACAGTTGTGTACGTGGTTGGCAATCCTGGCCGTCAGGACTGGCAGCACGTGTACACAGCCGTGACCAGGGGACGCTGCCGTGTCTATGTGGTGGCTGAAGAGCTGCACCTCAGGAGAGCAGTCAGGAACAAGAACATGCCCAGAAAGACTCGCTTACAGAGATTTTTGAGAGAGGCAATTGCAGAAACAAGCAACTGTGCCAAACAAACGTCCTCTCCCCTGATGAAGTGTTGGCAACATCAAGAACTCGCAGCTCGGTCTCTTTCTGTAACTCAAGGTGCTCCTGACCCTCCCGAACCTCCAAGTGACCTCATGAAACAGGAAAGGTCATCAGATGCCAATAAAGAGCAGACAGACGGTTTGCAGCAAAGTCCTTATAAAAGACACCAAACTCTTGCATCTGAGGATGGTACAAAAATACCTTCTGTAAGTATCTCCTTACTGAGAAAGTGTAGAACAAACTTTTGCACTCTTACCACCATTAGTCACCTGGGTGCTGTTATGATTATTGTATTTAACAGTTTTCAAGATGACCAGTAGTTGGTGAAACAGGCAAATTTGGCAGATCTCTTCCCAGAGTAATATATGACGAATATGGGAAAAATAAATTACGATGTCAATAGTAGTAAATTTATACATATTTTTATTTACTTGAGTGATCCATTGACTAGCTTAGCCTATATTAGCGTATTCTTTGTGCACAGATGTCAGTAGTTAGGTGATCTGCTGTGAAAGATTTATATCAAATGTAATCATTGAAGTTGATTTTTATACAATCAAACCTGCTTAACAGATTTTTTTTTTTCATTATATCTAGCTTCTGATCTCTGCCATGGAGAAGGAGCTTTTTTTTGAAAATTGCTAATGTATTTTACGTCTTGTTTAAACTTTGATAACATTTTTGTTTTGTTTTGACAGACAACAGTAGCAGAATCCCCACTTGGATCTTCCAGACTTAAGAATCTAACTTTGGGACAACCAACTCCTAGGAAGCTTTTCAAAAGCTAACAAACAATTATTAACTGTCCTCGTTATGAACCTGTATTTAACCTGTTCTGTTGACAGTTTTTGGAACAGAGAAGCTGAATGTACAGGTGCTTTTCAAAGGCTTTCCTCCTGTCACATGTTCTATGAAGAACAGCTTACTTTACACTGAGCCTTTTATATTTTCAGTGATCTGTTTTTAGTATATTCACTGGTGTACTGCTCGTCAAAAAATCACACAATTCTCTTCTGGTGAAGAATGAACTTAAACGTCTTACAGGATCCAGATGTTTCCATAAAAAATACATGAGAATACCAAGATTTACCCATCTTCTAAAGCTACTGCATTAAGATGCTTTTACTGATGTGCCAAAACTGTAGTTTGCTCTTGAGTAAAAAAGCAGTTTACAAAGGGGACTTGAGGTTTTTCTGATGTGGTTGGTTGATGAGTGTGAAGCTTTCACGGATTATGGCTTCAAATCTTGTTATAAATAGAACAAGAAAGTTGCAATCACTGATGTAGAAAATTTTTCCCACTTTAAACTTGAAAGACATGTAGAACTTTCCATTGCTGCTTTACCTAATAGTTATATACTGCTGATGCTCTTGTAAGAAGAGAAAAATTTCAAGTCAGAGTCCAAATAACATTCCACTTTCACCTTTTCTTGTGTACTGTGCGACTTACTTCATTGTAATTTTCAGATTAGTAAGTTAAATGTTAAGTCAAACATCAGACACATTGTAATATAATGTGCCTTACCTTTACCATTTCTTTTTCTTTTCACACAGAGTAGGAAAAAGTGTACCACAAATATAAACATCGTATTTTTTGCCAAAACTGTGGGAAAAATAATGTGGGAAAAAATACAAGGTAGAAAAATACCTCATTTTTAATGTCTTTAAATCACTGTTTATTTCAATTTATACAGTTTTTCCATACAAATATTTGCAACAGTTTGAATTTCAAAAAACATAACATAGACGATAAATATCATGCTATTAAAGTATTAAATTTGTACAAAAATACTTTACAGTTTAATACTTGTTACAAATAAAAATACATATTTAAGTGACTCATGAACTTTATTGGTTTTTTTGTTTGCTTTTTTTTTTTAACATGATTCAGCCTTGAATGTCATTCTGACCTTTTCTGGCAGTGCTGAAATAGAAATTGGAGATACATGTGTGTGCAGGGCAGGTGAGCTTGTTCATGTTTTGGAAACAGCAACAGGGATACAGTTAAACAGTTTAAATGGACCAGAAACAACTCTGTAAGGTGATTGCTTAGATACGGAGACTCTACAAATGTACAAATCCAGTATCTTTATATTCACCAATAACAATAATTACTAATAACAACTTGAATACCAGAATAAACCAAAGCAGCTGCTGGTGAGCATATAAAGCAACTGGCAGTATTTTATTGCTTGGGGGGAGAGGGGAGAGGAGAGAATTTGTGTGATGTGTTTGTAAAATATATTTACAGTTTTAAATTCTAAAAATGTGTTGCAGGGGGTTAATGTTTATCTTAAAGAAGGCTGAAAACAAAACATTAAATTGGACCTTTGTCCCTTCAAGAAATTGTTTGACTTAAAAAGCTCACATGTGCCAGTAAAAGTTTACAGGTTTATGGATCATTAAAGAGCTTTCATATCAATCTCCATAGCCATTGTTTTAAAAAAAAAGCCATTTTGTTTTAAAAACCTTTCTAATTTGAACTCATTTCAGTTTTACTCTTTTCAGTAATCCTCCTTCAGAGGTTTTATCCCACTAGAAAAGTCTCTGCTTAAAAATCCCCACAGGTTGCAAGACATACCATTAAATATTTCATTGCATAGGGAAGAACATAGGTTGTAACAAAGTTTACCGAAGTGGGGGAGCAATGTTTACTGCAAACTGCAGCTTCCTGCAAACATTTTCTTAAAACATCTAAGCCGTGCTTTGTCTGATGAGAGCACCCTTCTTGCCACTGAATAAAGGTTTCCAAAATCAGAGATGTAGCCATTTCACAAGAAAGCTTACTGCAGTAAACCACTCTGCCATGTCCATCAGTCAGCAGCACCCTTCTGATAAAATGTATTTTAAAAACAATGTAACAAACACCTCTGTTTGTTAGCAGAGGTTAACTCCCTGCTTTCCCCTCAAACAGCCGCTGCTGCTGAAGGGAGAGGTACATTTAAATAATCTTTAAAACATCTCCCCAGTTTCTTACTTGGGGGGAAAAAAAGGCCCTTATGATTTTTCTTACTATTACTAATGCTAGATTGTTTAGAATGACTTGACTTAATGAAGAATTAAACTATTTCAAAAGTAACCATGGATTAATAGCCTTGAGACAGACAGACTGACCTCCTGTGCTTTTCAGTGCTATACAGCATCTGAGCCTCAGTCTCAGAGAAATCTTAAATGGATTTAGCACCATAATTGTCTTTTGTTACCGAATGTCCCACTAAAATGGTTTTCTGCTATAATGTATTTGTAGGATCCCGTGTCTCTGTATTAACGTGAGTGTGTCCGCTCTGCTGAAGGAAGGCATTATTCGGATCATTCCACTCCCCACTCGCTGAAGGATGTTGTTCTGAGCTTCCTTTTTGAGATGCCAGGGGGTTTCTGCTAATAACCAGTTCCAGCTTATTGCCAGATTCTGCAATGAGGGGCACAACTAGACAGCAGTCAAAGTCTCTGGTACGGACATGGTTTACCTGAATGATGAGAAGATTGATTTTTATTACTATTTTAGGGAAAAAAATTGAGATCACGAGAGAAACAGCTTTATCTGTGAGAATATGGAGACTGATTTAACTATTCCAGGTAGAGAATCACCCAGTACAAGACTCTTCACCATGGTATCTGGTCTGAAGTCATCAGTTAAATTTTCTATACACCCGTAAACAGCATGTAGCTGAAGTGGGGATATTTACACTGGTGATAGCTGTTGGCAGCTGTCACAATGCCCACTCCATAAATGACATTTAACAGCCCATAGTTTTTCTGACTTTTATGGTGTTTGTCAATTTAAATGCAATAGAGCATGCCTGAAATTTCAATTCAGTTCAGGTCTCCTCTGGTTTTATTTAATATATATATAAACTTGTATAAAGTATTTTATTGGGCTAATTGAGAATAATGTAGTTTTTTTCAGTCCAACTTGGCACTGGGTGAGTGTGGTGCTGAGTGAGTATTACGTTATTCCAACTATGTCAGTCAACACTTGGATTAAACACAAAAATACTTCTCAGGTCTATATCAGGAACAGCAAAAAAGACAAACCTGTCTAGAAATGCTTTGGGAAATTCCAGCTTCCTAGTGAGCATTTTTATGTCTCCTCTGGAGTTCTGAAATACCTAGTGTTCTGAGGGAATTTGTTTATATAAATACAACTACACAGGAAACTCCAGCATAAAAGCCCAAGCCTCCACGAGTGCTGCCTTTTCTTACCAAGGCTCTAAGAAATCTACATGGCACAGCCTGTGGCATAGAGCAATTGTGACCATTTGTCCTTCCTGCCCCCTACACACATCCTTTCCCAGCAGAAATACAAACAGTAGTTCTCATTATTTAAATTATAATAAGCAATGTACATAACAGGACTGTTCCAAATAAGTGATGAAAACACTTTGTGCAGTTTTCTACAATTACATCTGCGAAGAGAGATACCCAAATGCACGCCAGTATGGTTACAAATCTTTTTCCAAAGTAATCTGTATAATGTCCCTTCATGCTAAACCTCTGTGGTGCCAGAAACGTTACCTGTAAAAGTCTATCATACGGTTTTAAACCTCCCAGATCGCCAGGGCCAGCTGGTCGAATGTTTTTAACATACACTCCTTTTTCCAGTAAACCATCTGAGACACTGAACCCGAAGTCTTCTCCATCAGAGTCCTTGTACAAAGTTACCTGTGGAGGGGATGTGACATGAGAAAGAAAAAAAAAGTTTGTCCCCATTTCTGCAAGCATTAGGCAGGCATTCTTCCTAGGATAATTTTGGTGTTCCTGTTGGGTGGTTGGTTTTTTTTTTTGTTTTGTTTTTGTTTGTTTGTTTGTTTGTTTTGGGTTTTTTGTTTGTTTGTTTGTTTTTGTTTTTTTTTGTTTGTTTGTTTGTTTTGGGGTTTTGTTTGTTTGTTTTTTGTTTTTTGTTTGTTTGTTTGGTTTTTTGTTTGTTTTTGTTGGGGGTTTTTTTGTTTGTTTTGTTTTTCTTCACATTAGATAGATCACTTACCTACTATTTGGTACTTACAGTATTAAAGTTGTCCCCATTTTGACATTATGTTAATATTCTGAAGTTGTGTTGGAAGGTTTAGGTTAGATATTAGAAAAAAAGTTCTTCCCTCAGAGGGTGGTTGGGCACTGGCACAGGCTCCCCAGGGAAATGGTCACAGCACCAAGCCTGACAGAGCTCAAGAAGTGTCTGAATGATACTCTTGGGCACATGTTGTGACTCTTGGGGATGGTCCTGTGCAGGGCCAAGAGTTGAGTTTGATGATCCTTGTGGATCCTCCCAACTTGGCTGATTCTGTAATTCTGTGATTCTCAGAAGCCACCTTATTCTTCAGTAATAAGCACCTCTTTTCACTTCTGCTTGTCAGCTGGAAATCTGTGGTATTTAACCCACCACTTTCCTGGTGTCATTTTTTTTGAGTCCTAGTTTTTTGTTTCCCTGTTCACTAGCTGCCAGGATCTGAGTACAACATAAGGTTTAGTTTTGGTTCAGGTATTAAGACCTGGCCTCAATCAAACAATTGATGGTGTGTCTTCCAAAACTTTCAGAGGAAGCAAAGACCATTGGCACTATAAGCCCTAGACATTGCCTGTTTTCGGCCAGGCAATGGTTCATCCTGTAAAACCTAATCTCAAAAGTGCTCAGTATAGGAGTTGTAATGCAATCTTCTAAGAAAGTACAAACAAGGTTCCTTCTGAAAGAGCTTGCAGGCAGTGTTCTTACAGTTATATAGCCATGAGGTGGTCATTCAAAAGCAGGAAGCAGAAGTTAATAAAACTGTTAGGAGAAGGTTTTTCAAGTGTTCAGAAAGCAAGTCCTTGCAGGTAGTTTTGTGAATTCAGCTATTTGACAGAAAAAGAGAGATTTTGTTGTAGGTAAGTGGCATGCTCAGGTTTTTATTTTTTCTTGTTTCTCCCTCACATCAGAAGTGCCAATTTCTTGGTAATGGCTTGGTACTAGTAATGCTCCATGTGCTGCATCCTTCTGTGTGCCAGTCACTGGATTCCTTCCTGATATTTCTGAATTGCGGAATCATTCAAATTGAAGGCGACTTTGGGAAGTCTGTAGTCCAATCTCCTGCTCAAGGCAGGCTGAGACCAAATTCAGATGAGGCTGCTGAGGTCAGTATTTCATAGAAAGATGAAAGGCAGCAGTGCAGGGGCACAGCGCTGGTTGGTGTTGCCTTACGAAAGCTGCTGAGCTCCTCTACCTTAACTCTTGTTGTGAAAAGGCAAGGAAGAACAGACCAGGTTATCTCAAAACGGGAGTAAAGGATTTGGGGTTTGGGGTTTTTCCTGCTTTCTGCAGTTTTCTCGACTTTACTTGGCTTTAGGGGTATATAACCAGAATGAAATCAGACTCACTACTAAGTTTGGTAGCTGGCCTGAGCAGCAGTTGAGGAAAGTTAGATACATTAGCATTAGCACTGTTTTAGCTAGATGTGGACAGTGCATTGCTGGGCTGCTCTGAAAACATCTGTGTCTTGTGCCTTGGTGAGCACAAATATGCCCACACAATGTTCTTCCCTAAATTTACATCAGCTCATCCTCCTCCCTGTTTTTTCTCCCTCTGAACAGCACTGTGAAGCAGAAAGCCACACCTAAAGTCCCCCTAAGCCAAAGGCTTTCTTCCTGCCGTTGACTTTTTGGGTATGAACAGCCATTTTAAACTTCGCAGGAGGTGCGGTATTTAAGATCCTTGCCATCTTTTCCCCAATCTTATGCTGACATAACTTCTTGCTGAACCTGTCATACGTCCTCCATCTCAGTGTGAATTTTAGGAGTCAATGGGCATTTCAGCTGCTGAAAAACCTATTTGCAAATTCAAAATAATTCCCCATAGAATGGTTTGAATTTGTATCAACAGCTACTATACCAGCAGGACTCTGGAGAAATTCTAATAATTTGTTAGGAACAGAGGCTTTTGTTTCTGATATCACAGCACATCTAACATGGCTTTGATGTGGAGCATATTTGAAGCTGCTACCAAAGTGCCATAAGGCCACCATTCTACAAAACTGAAAAAAATACAAAGGAGGAAGATATATTTTATTGACAGATTTGTGTGCGCTTCCTGGCAGAAATTAAAAATAATTAGCTCTGGACCAAGGCCCAAATTCTCTTCAAAAAAATTAACTTTTTTCCTCACCATCACAAAGGATAGGAGTGCTTCAAACTAACTGCCTCTTAAAGAAGCCTTGAAAAGTACACATTAAAAATGTGCCTAAGAGGAGAAGACTTAAAACACTCTCTACTGTTCTAGCATAGATGGCACAATTTTAAAAGGACCATCCCCTTTCCACTGCCTCCTTTTCCCCTTCCCCTTTCTTCAGGCAATGGAGTTAAACAGAGCTGGATCCAGCCCCAGATGAAGTACAGAAGCATATGAAACAGGGGACTTTCTGAAGTCGTCTAGACTGTACTCTGGTCCTAAGGCAGGATCAACTGCACCTAAGCCATTTCTGAGAGATTTATCTGCCCCAATTTTTAAAATCTCCAGTGATGGAGACTCCACAGTCTACTAAAGCAATCCCTTCCACTGCTTCAGATGTTTTCCTTGGGTTTAAACCAAATCACCCTTTCCGAGGCTTAAGCCTGTTGCTATCCTACAGAGACAAGATAACTTTATTCTCTCTTTCTCTGCAGTGATGTGACATAAGGCCTGTTTTACTGTGGACTCTGTTCAGATAGTTGACATGTTTCCTTAGTTTTCAGATCCCAAACTGGACAATATTCCAGTCAAGACCTTTTCAAAGCCAAGCTGGAGTGGAGAATAATTCACCACAAATGGTGGTCCCATTCCTAGGTTGTAAAACAGTACTTCATTTTTTCCCTATTTTTAGCGAGTGATCTGTTAGCAAACAAAGTCCAGATAAATTTGGCTCTTGAGATCTATAGGAAGAGCTATTCAACATTATCTCACCTTAATTTGTGTCTTTTGTGCCCTACCACACAGATTTCTCATCTTCACATGCAGCAGCCCTTTCTGAAGGGAATATGGCTGCAAACAATTCATGCAACACCTAAATCATGCTGGTTTATCTGTACTGCTGATCATAACTCTTTGGAAGGTCTGAGCTCAGTAACAAAATCTCCATTTGGGTGATTTGTTAAGACTTTTAAATTTACATCAGAAGCCTAGGGGAAAAAGAAAGCCGAAATGGAAATTTAATTCATATTTCATAAGCAATTAAATAGTTACAAATTTAAAACAGAAGCTTACACATTTTGAGTCTGTGTCTGTGCTTCTCCCTCTCAGATCTATGGGAAAATGCTTCATTTAAATTCATACATCTTGCACAGATCAGCTATTGAGGTATTTTAACTGACTGTAATTTTAGGTTAATGATTACTTGCCATAATAATATTGAAAAATTACCTGATCCTAGTGCATATTTTTGTTCTCCGAGGAATGTGTGCTCTATGAAACTTTAAAAAAATGGTCTGCTATGATTTTTAGAAAAATATTAATCTATATTATTACCTAAGTAGATAAAATCAGCTAAAGGTATTCATTAAATTTGGGTACTGATAAAGCAATACACTATCCAACTAAATTAAATGCTGCTTATTAAACCACCTAGAACAAATGGTTGAAGAGATTCATACCACACTTATCTCAACCCTAGCTTGCTCAGGACAACGACAGTTCAAATGCACAATTGGTGAATGCAATGTGGTGAAGTAAGAAAGAGCAGCGAAGAATTCAGGTTAACTTACTGCAAACTGAGAAAGCTCAGCAGCACAGTCAAGTCCATGCTTGAAAATCATGCCAAGGTAAGTCTTAAGCAAGCTATGTCTTAGACTGTATTTCAAAACTGTTTACACCATCACAGTTTTCCAAAACTTCCTATTTTTGTCAGTGGCCCAGCTAATTAACAGATTTGCCTGCAGAGGGCAGAGCACATTTGCCAGCAAAACGATCCATGGAAAGTATTTCAATCAAGGCATTTCCCTGACTGGAGTCATTCCTGTGGCATTGCAGTGCTTTTGGAAAACTATCATTGGACAAGCTGACCATGAGAAGTAGCAACTGAACAGGTTATTAGTGTTAAACTAGAGGTCTAGAGGTCTAACACAAAAATGAAGGAGGAGAGAGAAAGTAACAGGCACACTACTACACACGAACCAGTAAGAAAACTAACAAGAACTTACTAAAATAGGCATGAATACAAAAGCAGTCCATGCTACCTGAGTTAACCTGCACCTATGACCATAGGGGTAACAAGCCTGCTTTGGGGAATCAGACCGTAAGATCCAGTCACTGGTTTCTATTTTTCTTGAATGACTGTAAGGATTTGGAAAATCCTTGGTACAGGTTCAACTTTCATACTTTTAGAAAAGAAATTACTCTTTTCTGAGTGACAGAACAGACAGCAAAAGCAAACTTGGCATCACTTCAGCAGATGGACAAAGTGGGTATATTGTCTGAATGAAAGTGGGAAATCACTAAAACAAAAGTCAAAGCAATCTTAAAAATTGAAGATTCAACTGAAGCCAGAGAAAGCTCAAGGGCAGGGTATTTTGTACTGGCCAGGACTCTAAGAGCTAGATACTATCATAGAATACCACTGACTCATTAATAGAAATCTGATGACTCCTTTCCAGAAAAGAATTTATTTTATCATGAAAGGCTGGCTTTATAATCCATAGGAGAAAACTGTCTTTGCTGAATGTGAGCACACTATGAAATGCCTACTGGCCAATTCTTTTTTTTGTATCTTAGGTTTATTCACCACTTAGGAAAACAGCAGGGTGTTTGCTGTGCACACTCAAAGATGATTTATCCAGTACTTCCTTGGAGTGCAGAGCCATCTCCACATCACCAGGTGATTTCAACAGTCTTGAGCAGTGAAAAACTGCATAGACTGAAGATTATATATCCTTTTCAGAGCAAAGAAATTATAAAAAGAAGCAATATCTAATTTGAAATAACATTCTATATTATATACATCAAGTCTCATGTATTTACTTCAAAATGAGTGTTAATTTGAAAAAGGACCAATGGGATCCCCAAACCCTCATGAGTAATTTCCTAAAGAAATGTATTTTCTAGAAATTAAACTTTGCTTTCTTAACGAACACATTTTGCAGAGAAGAGTTATTGGTCTTGTCAACTCAAATTACTAGTGCATACTCCTTTCAAAAGAACAGCGCCTTTTGAGGATTTATTGTAAAATGAAATAGTAGACAAGGATGCATCTTATTTGTTTGTTTCCCCCCACAAGGACCTATCATTAATGTGTTTGTAAGAAATAATATGCATGGTCCCCAAATTACATCTGTGGAGTCATTATAAAAAGTGCTTACTGTGTTGTCATATAATTAGAGTTCCTATGCTGAATATATTATTTCAAAGCTGCCAGAAAAAAAATTACAGACCTTGTGTAACTCCACAGGAGTTGGTGACATGATTTCTTTCATTTCTTGCTTAAATTTTCTCAGGACCATGGACTTTCTCCCCACATCTGACGGCAATGTGTTGCTACGAGTAGCTTGACTGTAATGTGGCCTTACAGAACTTCTTTCCTGGAAGCTGGCTTGTCTTCCCAGCTGGTTACGAGGTTGTGGGTTTTCATGGTTCAAACTCATTGTACTTCCTGACATAATTGTGGCCTAGAGCATTAATGAACAGGTTAATTTGTAACAGAGAATGTGGGTTAAGTAAGTGGTTAATTCATAGCAGTAGGAAAAACATCTCTATTATTCTTTGTTAGAACACAAACACTCAGGGCACAGCAAAAGGCAAGAGGATAGATGTTCAATCTGCTTGCAAGTCACTATAAAATAAAGAACCACAACAAAACACAACAACAATATATGAAACCCATGGGCAAAGGTTTTCAGATGGCATTTCAAACTAAAATACTGAGCACTAGAATGGCTATGCTTGTAAGCTAGCCCCCCTGTAGTGTAACTTCTTACTTTAAAAATATTTTACACATAAATAAAATAACATTTAAGTTGTGGCATAATTGCATTTGTTGGAATTGGAGCTGTAGGAAGGCATTTACAAACCAGACTGTGCGTGCAAGGTAAGAAAATGTGAGTCAGCAGAATATGTAGGCAGCTCTAGAGCCATCACAGGCAGAGAGCATGCCCAGATACCTCCCCAAGCCGGGGAAATCTCACTGCAGGTAAGCTCACTGCCTGAAAAGAAACTTTGCATGACATGCATATTGCAAGAGTGACAGCCTTAGCTTAGCACTAATACTGGCCCCTGTCTCACTGCTGGTTTTAATCTCAGTAAAAACTAGCCTTTTGTTTTAGATGCAAGACCACATGGAGGATGAAATCTTGAAACATCATGATGGGAATTACCTCCTCCCCTGGGTGAAATGCACTGACATGAAAAGCACCCATGCACAGTAAGGAGCCTCCTCCCTTGTATAAGATTTTCTATCTTGAGAATGGGAGGCAAATGCATTTTGGCACAGCCACTGTTTAGAGGTGCCACTGCAGGGATAGGGTATGCTGAATTTCCTATTTATTACCTCTTCTGATGAACAACTGAAAAGGGAAATTTAAAGACCGCAGCCTGAACTCTGACTGGGACTGGATGCAGGCAGCCTGCTTGAAAATGAGAAGTAAAGAAATAAGGGCGAAACAGGCAAATAAATGTTTGCTTCTGACTCTGGTAAGCGTGTCCACCACTCTTCTTTCTCCCAGCTCCAGCACTACTTTAACTACAAGATAATAGACTGTAGCCACAACAGTCTCTTTTGTGTTCAGTAATGACTGATATGACTGCCTGCTGGAGCAAAAGCATCCAGAGGACTTGGCAAACTATGGTCTTCTTTGCTCTTTGGCTGAAGACCTTGAAATGAAGAATGATAATAAGTCCTTGACTATGCAATGGCACTTCATAAAATAGAGGCATCGCCATTCTCAGCATCCTGTCATACTGAATGAATCCGGCTTTCTTTTCAGAGCTGGGGGTTGTGCAATGAGGCAATGCTATAAATGGTACAACATCTACAGTTCTGAATTTCACTTTCATGAAAGGCTGAGGAAAATTCAATGTATTGAAGTAACTGAATTCTGGTCAGCATGAATGACATATTTCCCTTTTGGAATTATCTATTTCCATATCCTTTTATTATGCTCTGAATACTGAAAACTGCAAGAGAAGCCTGCAGTACTGAACCATATCTAACTATGGAATTAAACCAGTATAACATTTTCTCCTACATTTCTCTGGTTGGCAATAACAAATACATGAGAATCACATTTTGCTACCCATACATGCAATACAAAAACTCTATATCTGAGGAAGTAAATTAATCTGAACTGAAAAACTTTCACCCAGTTATGCCATTCACATTCCTCCTGGCTGCTAAAGGACTTTATATAAAATAAAAATGAAAATGAGATTCTGCCAGTTTTGCAGCTCCAGGAATTTAAAAGAACATAAAAGAAAATATTTTAGGGCCTTTCATTCCATAGCTCTAAGTGGCAGTATAATCTCAATTGCTCTGATTAGACAACTTGGAGAAAAGATGATTATAAAAATAAATACTCAAAGTTACTCTGTTTCCTTCCTCCTCTGCCCCCATCACTAACTAGCACAAAGCATGGTTAGATTGCAATCAACTTCAGGCTGACATGTAAAATTTCATTACATAGTGAAAGAATTGCTGCATAATGAACATTTCTCACGTTTGGCAGCTTCTCTTTTTTTCAGAGTGGTAAGATTATAGGTAAGCATTTTGAAAAGCTGATTTTCTTTTATGTTCATCTTAATCAGATTAAGTTTCAATTTAAAAGACAACCTGCAACATGCTAAGAAAAGCTGCATGAAGCGTCTGTCAGAAAACGGAATGCACAGCTGCAGGAAGTTCTGTGCCATTTGCTGCCTGTGCAGACAGCATCGATGGGTATGCACAGCGGAAGCTGCAAGTCAAAAGCACTGGGGTGAACATGTTTATAGAATTTTGCTTGCATTGTACAAAAGGAAACAGCTCTGGTTAGGGGCAGGGGAGGCAGCTGCACAAGCAAAAATATAAAGGTAAAGGGTAGGTACCAAGAGAGTCATGTTTCTCAAACAGAGACGCGTGTCAGCCTTGTCCTGTGGAGAGGGGTTAAAGCTTTTAAATGAATTGGTGTGATTAGTGCAACTTAAAAGAAAAAAAGGAGAAAATAAAATGAATGTAAACCAAACCAAAACCATTATATTTCTCTATAATTGGAAAGAAAGGTTAAGATTGTTCTACCTCTAGTTCCCTCAGAATTCCTGACTGGCCACAGGTCTCTAAATCCTCCAGAGCCTGAGACCAGAAATTTTCCTCCTGGTCAGCCTCGGTGTTATCATGGGTACCTGTAAAGCTAGATTTACAATGAGAAGTTAAAAAAATGTGGACTTTTTCTTCCCTTTAAAAATATATATTACACACGTGCCTTGCCACAGATTGCAACTTGAATGACAGAATGTTACACAGGAGAGTAGGGAAGAGTCGCTGGTCAGGAGAGGCTGGATGGACATGCAGAGCACATGACAGACAAGCCTTCTCACAACCTGGCAGTCACTAGCAGCTGGCAGGATCTGAGCAGCGAGTTGTTCAGTACGGGCATAAATGGATTCCAAGGACAATTCCATACACATTTTTACTGGGTTGAAACTGGGGCCTCCCTATGAAAATTAACGAATCAACCAGTAGTTGTGTGCAGAGCTGCTCCGTGCAACAAATATTTGCAATAAAACCTTTCAACTTCACAGACTTCTCCCAGGCAATATGGAAAGAGTCCTCATTTTTTCCGTATTTTGCAGAAAAGGTATGGTGGTGCTTTTTACCTGATTACTTCAGCCTAAGCTGCATTTGTCATTGTCAGTTTAAGCCACCTGACTGCCATAATAAAAACTCCAATAATTTCATACATGAACACAGGGAAACTTTCAGGGATGCAACTGTCTTGCATGGAAACTTAGGTCTCAGGTGTTTCATAAATGCACCAAAGCCTTATTACAAGCACTCTTGAGCAGATGTTGGTGACACAGATGCTTAGGGAAGTTGCTCAGCAAGTGAAGTCTGATAAAATATGCCAACTCTGGGCTGCAGCAACACAACCCAAAGCAAAACCATTACAGTGTATGTGTGTATACGTTGTTTTTTTTTTAAGCAAGGAGAAGCAGCTCAATAAAGGTTCACAGAAGCATCAGAGCTGCTGCATGGGAGAGGGCTGATTATGTGAAAGGCACAGGGGAAGAAGGATGAGGAAGGAAGAAATGACAATTTGCCCTTTTGGTGGCAGCAAGCTGTTACTTTAGAGCAGCTGCCTATGGATTGCAGCTAGTGGTGCTTAACAGCACAAGAACAGAGCAAACACTATTATGGAAGCATCTGAGGCCTTGCTTGACAAACAATGTGTTACTGAGAATAGCATGAATGTAACTCTGTTTACAGAATAGCTTCTAAATTGGACAATTGCCCAGCACAAGGGACAACAACTTGAATGCTTCACACACATGATACTCTGCCTCAGAGATGCTTTCTTACAACTACAATCAGACAAGCAGATAATGGTCAGCCATTTCAATCTCTTATTGCAATGATTCTTCACCTAGCATCAGTGTCTCTTCTAAGATCTTGCAATAGATGCAGCAATGGTGAGAATACCTACTCAGATCACAGATGCAATTCCTCCCAGGCAAGATAAGAAAGTATTTAAAACATGATTTTAGAAAGATCCTCTACTTCAGAAATGAGCTCTTTCAATAAATCTAAATATTTCTTTCCATAGCCAATGTTGAATGTAGACTAATTTATCCATTACAATACCTCTTGTTATATTGCACGCTAATGATATCAAATGGAACTTGAGCTAATGAACACGATAATTTGAGGCAATTGTCTGTGACAGCGAGTCCAGATTTCCTAGAACTGGAGGTCCATTTCTTCTCTGACTTCTGTGAAATATGAAATCATGATGCCTATCTGGACCCCTTAGCTGAAGCAATTTCTTTTTCTGCTCTCACCTCCTGTTTTGCCCTTTCCATGAGTCTTGTCTCCCAGTGTGTGAAATCTCAACTTTGGCATTTTCATTACAGCCACATGAGTATTTTGTAACTGAACTACTGCACCAAAATAATTTCTCATCTAAATGGTTTTTTTATCTGAAACCTGAGAGATGGATTTTAAATCATATGAGATATTGTTTACTGATAATGAATATATTTGTTTTTCTGATGCTTATTAAAAGAGCTATCACAAGTTTGGATGCATAAAAATGCTGAAGGAAAGGTAGTAGGACAGATAACAAAGACATGGGTGTCTATATTTTGGTTCTTATTGCCACATAAGAGAAAAATTTTTAAATTTTTTTTTTTTTTTAAATCAGGGATGTTCTAGGATCTGGCAGACTCATTCCTGTAAGTATTGTTTTAATGTGTAAAACATTATCTCTGGAGCAGGAACTGTTACAGACTTGTCCTGTCTGCCAGTAATAGGCAGACACCAGGCTACAGATGGTTTAAGCTCTCTGGTTTCATTTGCTTGCCCACTGAAATTTCATTGTCCCTCAATGGCATGTTAATGTGGTGTTTTCTGCTTTTACCCTGTCTTACTAATGTCAACTGTTTTTCCTTTCTTTCCTTCTCTCATGCCCCTCCCACAGTCTCTGCCTCAGCCCAGCTGGATCTCACTTTTGTGCACTTTTTGTTTTCCTACCTGGAAGTATTCCAGTCTTCCAGCTGTGCCCCACCTTTCCTTTGCCCTCCAGAGGCACCTTTCCACATCTTTCCCTCTTTCTTCATGCTCCTGGTGCTCTCTCCACCTGATCTTTCTACAGAAGTCTGCTTTAAATGGTTTTCTTGATTCTCTCCCAATGTCTCAGTCTCCTTCTGTTGCCACGTATTCTTGGAAGCTGTGCTACACAAAATAAAGGTAAGAAAAAATTACTTTCTAGTGTTAAGAGAAGAAAATAAATTGCCTAGCTAGAAGTAGAAGAGAAGAGGTGCTTTTCTGGGGATCCCTCTAACAGGATGGAAGAACAGACATGCCCTTCTCAAATACTCCAGCACTTGGTATAGGAACGCTATTAGGTGTGGCACAATCCATTTTACAGATATGGGGTTAAAATAATCATTATTTTAATTTGTATTGTATATCTCAGGTGTAAGTCACATTGACAAGTAGAACAAGACACTTTAATGTGCATCTTTTCTGCTGAACAGTGCTTTAAAACGGTAATAGAATACATGCTTTTGATTTACGAATTCTGTATTTTACAATCTGGCTTCCCAATTCACTGCTCATCAACTTTTTCAGCCCATTACTTACACGGCTGCAAAACAGTAGGTGTTCTGGAGTCTATGGCTGCATCTCATTTGAGAAACAAAACATGGACTTTTACTGTGGATGAGGATGCTGCTATTAAACTAAAGACATTAGCTTACCAAGAATAGTCAGTATGAAGAAAGCTCTCTTAATTACTTTTATTCAACACTGTCCATTGCTAGCCTATGGAAACTTCTAGCGTGGTTCTGGCCAGTAGGGACCAAAGGAGCTGGGTATGGACTGAGTTCATGCTTGTCCAGATCTTAGCTACCATCCTGCCAGGCTTGTCTCCACACAAAATGCCACTGAGCAATCAGCTGTATCAGAGGAATTGTCATTCAGATTCTGAAAGCAGCATATAAACTTTGCCTTGATTTGTATTTCAAAGGTAACAGACTGGACCTTACGGATTTACTTATCCAGTATGTTTATACAGGCACCAGAAAGGTTTTCTTTAGTACTGAACTTGAATTTCCACAGACTGGGATTTCAGGCTCATTGTGCTGCTACACCAAGAAAGTATGTTTCTCATGAAGGACATCATAGGTCCTGAGGATGGGTACAAAAAGCACAGAAATCTCTCTAACTGTGATGCCTGTCTTCCCACATCTGAGGAAGAACTGTTTTTTGGCAGGAATTACCCAAGTCTCTGCAGTGGTTCTACTAATGGATCAGCCTTAGAATAGAAAATAAGAGACTTTTGGGTCTTTCACTATCTCCAATAATTGTCATGTAAGACCTTTTCCCTCAGGAAGTTCTTTTGTCTGCAGAGAAATTAACTGAAAAGGAGATTTACTTCTCAGAAGAGGAGGAATAAATGCATGGCAAACTACCATAGCTTTGGACAAGACTTTTCTATCTGGATCACTTTTTTCTCCTACTGAATTGCTGTGCATTTTATGGAAGACTAATTTGTGCTCCTTTGCCCAAATCAAAATCAATTTTCATGGAAGACAAAAGATTAACATGTCAGTTGTCTTTAGCCACATTGTTTGTAGGTTTATTTCTGTGGAGTGAAAAACAGATCAGATTTTTTCTGAAGCTTGCCCAGGGAAATGCCCTTATTTTTTTGTTTGCTTATTCTTAAGAGATAAATGCTGTGTTTTTTAGGCTGAAATAACACAAAATAAATATATGCCTTGGTTTTGGCATCATAATCCTCCATAAAGATCGCTAATCTACCCTAATAAGTTTCATGAAGCACACTGTATCTCATATTTAAAGGAAGAGCTCTTACAGCTTCATTAGAAAAACATCATTTAATTCCGCACAGTAAGTATTAAATCTGGGGCACTGGTGCAGATGTGCACTTACAACGTGTCTATTTTCATTCTCTGATTCAAGCTGACAGCTCAGTTACATGTCCACTCATTTCCCGCAGGTGATAGAGGCAGTACTGCTGACAGATGGATCAACAGGAATTGGACAAGGCTGTCCAGCAAAGTGTTTCATACACTACAACTTCCCAGATACAACAGCACATCACAGACTATTCTGAGTTGGAAGGGACCCTCAAGGATCTTCAAGTCCAGCTCTTCAGTGAATGGCCCATACAGGGATTGAACCTACAACCTTGGCATTATTAACACCAGGCTCTAACCAGCTGAGCTAATCTGAGGATTGATGCAAATCAGAAATCAGAAACTCAAATGGGAACTTACCTGCTTGCTGTAGGTCGATCCCATTCATCATCACTCAGCCCTGTATCATGAAATGGGTGGTTTCGTGGTTTGTTTGGAGGGGACAAACTAGACTGTTTAGGACTCCTCCATTCATAGGCATTGAAGTTGTATCCTGAAGCCTGAAAGCTGTGTCCTAAAAAGATGAATTCTATATTTACAGCCCTGCATATGTTGTAATGACAGAAAACCACATGTTGGTTGGTTGGCTGGGTTTTCCAGAACTTGCGGATTCATCATTGTTGCCTTTTTTTTTTTGCAGTTGTAGCCAGATTATTTATGACCTAAATTATGTCTGGAATTAGGTGTGCTCTAGAGCTTCTTCTGTGAAAGTCAACTGAAAGCAGAATCTTAAATATATCTAACACCATTCTCCTACTGTTTATGTCTCAGCTGCTTCTCTGTTTAGTTCTAGACATTGCCACAATTTGTCAATTTCCAATTTGACATCCTAGATTGAATACTAGCAAATAAATCACCTATTATGGATGTGTTAAATATGTGTTGACATGGTCATATGCAACATGCCCAAAATTGAAGTGAAGTTATTACAAAAACTGTGCTTCAGATTTATTGAAAAAAAGAGTTTTCAAAGATGCATTAAAAAATACCATGAACTTGACTTTTCACCTTTTCACATACCCTTTTTACTAGGGCTCTGAGAGCTCAGAAAAAGCCTGTCTCACAATGGATACACATTCCCAGGACCAGTATACACCCCTGGAAAGCTCACCATTTCTCTATCACCCATTTCCAAATATCTCAAGGCTCTGTGAGTGGCATTAGATGGCCTTTATACCTGAAGAGTTTATTTCTGGGTGCTATTATCATATATGCAAAGCAGATATTACTTCAATAGTATTTCTTCAACTGAACTAGCCATGCTTTGAATTCTAAGTAGGAACCAGTTTCCCAGTGACGTATCAAGAACACATGGATCAACTGGTCACAAGCAGATGCTGAACTGGTAAGCAAAATCCATTATGGTAGAGCTGATAAACATGTATTTATAATATACTTCATCTTGATATATTCCTTTTTTAGCTCTATAGTTTCTGGTTTTTGATGTGCATATTGGATTAGGAAGTTCTATTTTGTTGATGACTAACAATTACCACTACTGCCACTCCTCTCAAGACGGTAATTTGCTTCAATAAATCAGTCTAGACCTGTCTCCCTCAAATCCCATGTTACTACAGTGTTGTGTGCATTTTCCAGCTAATTGGCAGACATTAACATACTCCCAGATTCTAGGAAGGGTTCTGGTTGCAAAGATGTGACTGCTTTGTGGGGAAGGCTGCAGATTAGTAAGGCAGAGACATAAGACAAAGGTACAAAATGGGGTATTAATTCAAGGAGAGAAAAGACAGCTCACCAGCATTAAATTGGTAACTAATAGGATAAAGAATTATCTGGTGCTCCAGAAACATGCCCCAAACTCCGCAATTTTTTCAGCCTGTGCTTATTGCCAAGAAAGGTTTGGAGAAAAGCCAAACTCAATCTGACAGGTCAGGACAGAATGAACTTTCATAGAAATGTGGGCCACCACCACAGCCAGGGATAAAGTCACAAATCTGTTTACACTCAGGCTGTTTAGCAGAAGTGCCATGTATCCAGCCAAGTCTGGGTCAATTTTTTCAAGGGAGTTAAAAAAAAAAATCTGCTTTGAGATACTGGTTTGGTTTTGGCATGGCATCTGAATCATCAGGACTTTGGAAAGCATTCTGAGCCTCAGTCCTTTCTACAGTTGAACAATTTGCTCCAAGTATCATCAATTCACCCAGGAAATGAGAATTACCATTCTGGTACTTTTTCAGCAATACTTCTACTTAGAATTTAAAAATATCAGAAGAAAATCTAAAATTACTTATTTTGATAAATTGATCAACACTGTTAAAAATGAAAAAGGGGAAAAATTCATCCAAACAGAGTCTGGTGAAAAAATAATTTGGGGTAAAGATCTGTCTGTCCAAATATCTGCCAAGTAGTGGGAATACATGCTTTACTATGGAAATAAAACATCAAAGCTGTAAGTTATGCTTTTGTTATCAAGAGTATTACAAGATGTCTGTATCCCTCACTGCCTAAATAAACATGTTGCAAATTGGGATTATTTGAAAATCCCATACAAAACAATAGTCAAAGAGAAGTAGAAAAATTATCATTATGGAAAATCATGTTTTTAAATAGAATGATTGTTTTTGACAGCTGAAAGTTAGATGTTATTACTGCAGGAATGAGGAAGAAGCAAAAGATTTACAACTCATAAGCAATGACTCATGTTCCACTTCAGCAGCTTATAATAAATCTGTTGGCACTTAAAAATTACTGCATATGGGCATCAAATTCATGAACATCTCCAGAGTGTTCTGTGCCTTGCACTGACCTGTATTTGAAGGATAAACTCATTTGGTTGTGGATGAGCTATGGACTGGACCATTCAGATGTCAGTAAAGCTAACAAAAGCCTGTTAATATATTGATAAATGGTTCGTAACACATCACATCCTCAGGAAAGAGTAAATCTGAGGCCAGCAAAGTGCAAGAAATTATGCTGCCTGGTGAGGTGTATGGTCATAATGAATCAGCAGTACATTACAAAGTATAGGGTTTAAAGTTAGTACAGATAAAAAGTTCTCTTTAGGGCAAAGGAAGGTCAACTATAAAGGCAGTAATTCCTATTTTAAATGTCAATTGCATTCTTGACAGTACCTTGATTTCCAAAGCTGGTATCAATACCAGAGCCATCCCATGACTCTACTGCGCTGTCAACACTTGGGACTGTAGTGGAATAGATGTCTGAGAGCTTGCCAGATTTTTGTGCAGCAGAGGTTTCATCTTCAGCATCACTCAGTTCACTCATGTGACCCACAGGGACAGAAAATTTCTTGGGACTGGTAGCTGAATGGGATTATGGGGGGGGGGGAAAAAAAAAAAAAAAAAAAAGGCTGCTTGTGGTCATTGCTTTCCAAGAATCTGTTTTTTATTACTGACACAATACTTTTCCAGAGATGGCTTAAATGTTTGTTAATCTGTAATAACACATGCATTAAGGACCACTGATGGTACCCTCAGCCACACTCACCATCTGTTTGCTTCTTAATTTTCAAGGTGACAGTTTCTCCTGCCATCTGTAATAAATGAATGGCTTCACTCAAAGGTTTTCCTTTCAGACTGCTACTATTTATTGCAAGGATTCTGTCTCCTATGTGAATTGCCCCAGTCCTACAATAAGGAAGAAGCAAAACACTGAGAAGAGAGCATAAAAAGCAACAAAGGCAATTTCTTTGTGTATTTGGAGCATGAAAGTCTCATCTCCCTTTCTTTCATTTTGCTTTTATAACTGTGTTACAGAGTTATTCTCTTGTTAGAAACACTTAAAGCAAGTCACCTTTATTGTAGTGACAATAGCAGAGCTGAGGCATGAAGATGTAGATTTCTGTGTTACTGCAACAGCTGAGTTAATCACCTGTGGATTATATTCATTGCAGCCCACCTGTTTAAGAGCAACCTCAGACAACTCAGTAAGCTCTGAAATGAGTCAAGTTTCTAAAAGTCTCACAACATAACAAATAAAAGCAATGTGAGCAAGTAACCAGCTATTTCACCAACATGACTTTCAGGAAGGATCAATCAAAAGAACAAAACCCATTTTTTTGTGTAAATGCACTGTTGGTTCTGGGAATGTGCAGTATCATGTGTTGTGTGTAAGTGAACCCACCACCAAAGGTACCAGCTTCAGTGACTCGACCAATCTTAGAAATAACAGGTGAGAGAAAACCTTACCATTTTCATCAATCTCTATCAGTTACCATGAGGAGCATTTCTGCTCCTATGATAATGGTGTATGAAAGTGCACATACAGATTGCAGCGGCACATAAGGATATGATAAATTCAAATAAATGTAGACACATGAAGTGCTTTCTGTACTTATTATACTACACAAGGCTAGTGGTTTTAAAAGGCTGCAAAAATGTTCTGCAACTGAGCAGTTTGATTGATTAGTATTTCCTTAGTGATTTATAGTAAGGACCACAATCCTCTGCTCTGCCTTGTACAGTATGTACAAGTAGACCCTGTTAAGATATCGCTCATGCTCCTGAGCTTGGCAATGATCAAAACACAATAGCAAAAAGATTATAAACTCAGATTTTAGCATTTTCAGGTAAACAAAACAAATCTATCTTGACAAAGAGCACATTTAAAAATAATTTGCTTTCCAATTTACCTTTCAGCTAATCCTCCTTTTGTAAGGCTGGAAATGATTATGGGATCAAAGGGCTCTTCAGTACCAGAGATTGTAATTCCAAGAGGCCCACCGTAGCGCTTGAGCTCAACAGTATAAATAATTGCTCCAGAGCTCTCCTGTTCATCTGCAATAAATGCCAAGGGGATGCAATTGGTTTCTTATGAAAGAGGGAATGAAAAAAATAGCACATTCAGTCTAGTGACTGGTAATCAAACAATATTTTCAAAGGATTATACAATTCATAATTATATTCTACTGAATTATTTTGAAAAAAAAATACCTATTGTCAATTTCTTCTTTATTGCCAAAACCTGGACACAAGTCAAAAGAAAAACTCCCCTCATTCTATTAGGACTACATTTTACTCTGTTTAAAACTTTTATATCTTCTTTCCTACTAAAATATAACTTCAGGCTATTTTGTTATAGAATCACAGAATGATTGATGTTGAACGGGACCTCTGGATGCCATCTTGTCCAACGTCCCTGCAATAGCAGGGTCAACTATAGCTGGTTGCTCAGTGTCCAGATCACTCTTGAGTATCTCCAAGTGTAGAGACACCACAACCTCTCTGGACAATCCATGCCAGTGTTTGGTCTCTCTCAAAGTAAAAAAGTGTTTCCTGGTGTTGAAACAGAACATCATGTGCTTTAGTTTGTGTTCATTGCCTCTGGTCCTGTCACTGGGCACCACTGAGGAGAGCCTGGCTCTGTCTGCTTTACGTCCTCCCTTCAGATATTTATACACACTGATAAGATCTCCCTGAGCTTTCTCTTCTCCAGGCTGAGTGGTCCCATCTGCCCCCCAGCTTCTTCTCACAGGAGAGATGCTCTAGCCCTTTCATCATTTTTGTGATTCTTTGCTGGACGTCATTCACTGTATGTCCATGTCTATCTTCTACTGGGGAGCCCAGGGACTGGACCCAGCACTCCAGAAATCTCTCACCAGTGCTGAGTTGAAGGGAAAGATCACCTCCCTTGACCTGTTGGCTGGCTCTGCCTATTGCAAACCAGGAGGCTGTTTGGCCTTCTTTGCTGCAAGGCCACATTATTAGAGAAAAGGCAAGTTACTGCTGTTGTATAAATAATTATACTCATCTCTTTCTTGAACTGCATAGAAGGCATTTAGAACCAAAGGTAATTCAAAAGTTTTAAACTTCCTTAAAAGAATTCTGTGAAAAGTCAAAAGTCCTTATAAGATGGGCAGCTGTGTCAGTAAAAGAACCCATGTTTTTGATGGATGTTTTAAGCTTTTTGTAACAGAATCAGAATACCGAATACTGAATAATAATTCCATTAGATATTATTTCATTATACTGCATTAAGTTACTTGCATTATTTTGAAATTTCAGTCTCACCAAACAATCACCAGAACTGGAGAAGGATCCACCACTGGGTAAGCTTAAATACAATGTACTTCCTTAAACAATACTCAACAGGTGTTGTATCATCAAGAAAGGTGCCTGTTTTTGTACAGTGCATCCTCTTTACATATTATTTAAAAAAAAAAATCACAGCAGGAGAGCTGTCAACTGCAGCATTGTTGAGTTGTGAAGTAATATTTTGAAATTTAAAATGCCATTATTTCTCCTCAGATCAAAATAACAAATGCTTTCTTGCTCATGTTCTGATACTGGTGTTCAGCCAGGATGACTGGTCTGGCGGGCAAATTTTCCTAGATCTATGACATTTTGAGCAGTTCAGTGAATGTGGAAAATGTCTAGGATGCACGTTCTGTAAATGTTGCTAAAACTAACTGAGGCAAGTTAGAAAATTCAATTGTTCCTATTTCAGTTCCTGTAGATAGAAAAGCTTTGAAAGGAAAAAAGATACCTGCATCACTAGCAAAGGTTCAAATAGTTGCTTTCTTCCAATACTGAGCACGGTACTTGAGCAGAGCTGGAAGAACACTAGTATCTTTGGAGCTACTTTATTTCTTCTTAGTTTTCAGAACATTTAGTTATTTAGCTTCCTCCTACCCTATCTCTGACCTATTTTCTCCTTGTTGTTCACAAAAAGAAAACGGTACACAGAGAATATGGATAATTCTTGGAAACCACATTGAATGGAAGTAGATCCTCTGTGCTACAATGCCTCTGCTCTGTCTACTAGTCTCTTGCCCTTCAGAGTTAACATCTGACCAATACAGTGAAAAGGGCAAAGAGCAGCATGGTCTGGGGAGCACATGACATGTACCACCCTGCTGCTGGCCTTCCCTGCACAGTGGCTCTGAGACACAGACAGCTGTCTGCAGAGAGGAGGAGTTGGAGAGCCAGCAGAGGAACGAAAAACAGAAGGCAGAAAAAACAGCTACAAGCTAGAAATACTTAAAAATGGATATAAAGAGTTTGAAAGACAGAGAGGAAACAAGTACCCAGGGACGAAGAAGAATCCCTGCCCCATTCCTTGCCTTCCTCAAAAAAGAATGCAGTAAAAAATTAAAAAAGAAGTTTAAATCTTAATCTTAGTCTGTGACTTAGAAAATTGAGCGCTCTATGCCTACTCATCAACCAAGCTTTTATTTTCTCAAGGAATTTATTATTTTTCTCTATTGAGTCTGAGGAGCACAATTTTTCCCTGTGTAAGAAAAAAAGACTTTCATAAGTAAACTAATGGCAAATACGCAAAAAAATTATTTTAACTGAGATACACTTTTTGCTACAACTTTGCTAATGTTTTGCCACTGTTTCTAAAATATTTTTGCTTTAACATTTCAGGAGACACTCACTTATTCTAAATCTTAAAATACCTGAAATCTGCTATAAATACTTTTAATTACACTTTGACACTTAATCAACTGTTACAAGAACCATTTGTATTATGGATTTTTTTCTGTAGGTCTCTGAGTAGCTGTCCATTTACATTTGACTTTGTTCAGTTGCACCAATCATCTCTGGATAAGACACCATAGTAGTGTGAGAATCTTCATATAGATATATGATGCAACTGTAAAATAAGCAATGTGAGTGTATAAAATAAAAGCTTGGAATAGGAATTCCACTGAAACATGGTATCTGTACCAGGTACCATGGTGTGCAATACCTAAGAGAATTACTTTACGAGTGGAGACTGAAATACACATTTCAGTGACAGCAAATTTGCACCAATTTCAATGTAAATGGAAGCTGTCCCAGAAAAAGATTAAGTCTAAAAGGTGAGAGGGGGAGGACACAACACACCACACACAGGACAAACCCACAAGTGTTTAAAAGTGTGGGAGAAGTTACTACTTCTACTACATTGCTCTAATTCATGCTCCTCTTTTATGGTCTGTTGGTAATTTCTCTGCAGGCTTATAATGAGTGTCTCCCAACTGAGGGGAAGAATTTGAAGGAGGGATCCTATGTGCCATGAACAGTTAAAAATCAGACCCCTTTTTGTGCACGAGAAAAAGCAAAACTTCCGTCCTGTCAATCTTCAGCCAAATGTAGCTGCATTTTTTCCCTTCATAACATACTTGGTTTGCTCAGTTTTGCAAGGAAACTGTCAGGTGTCTCTTTGGAATGTACAGCCCATGGCCGATTTGGCCAACCTCTGTTCATGACGGATCAACCACGTGTAGCAAACCTCACCTCACTGTCTGTGGGGACCTAATGACAGCATCCTGCCAAGCACTGGCAGTTCACTTTCCTTGATCAAAATTTACTTCAGAAAGCCAATTTGCACAAGGTACTCAATGCATCTGCCTTTGCTTTGTACTAATCATACAGAGAAGATACGTGGTTTGCTTTCAAAAGCAATTAAAGGAAAAGAGAGCTCTGGTACAACTCTAAACACCATTTCAAGAGTTGTACTTGATGTCAAACAATAAAGTGTGGTAGGTTGGAACATTTTGTTTTAAATTGTATAGAGCTGAAATAACTCTACAGTTCATGCTTTTGTGTAACACTGCAATATAAATACCAGCAGTAATAGTCTAACTTCCTTTGCCACTACAATGCGTAACAGAACTCACTTTATTATCTCCAGGTGTGCAAAATTATGGCAGGTCCATTACTTCCACTGGGCTGCACAGACATGGCTCCTCCATCAGCTATTTAGCACAGCGTGTAAAGTACTACTTATGTTTAAGCACGTGAACAGTTATATTGAAGTCAAATTTGTAAGTTTATGGACAAAGCATGCACTTCACCATTTTGTTGGAGAACTGAGGCCTATGGATCCATGCTTTGATAACCATGATTCCAATATTAAGAGCAGAGAAAATCTCAATACTCTCATAAGAAACTTATCAGATCAACTTTATATGGCTGCACCTGGGGGAAAATTGCCTTTCCAGAGAACTGAAGACCCCATTTTGCAGTGCAGTTCCTGCAGGCAATATAGCCAGTCAGAAAATTCAAAAGTTTATATACCATTGAAATTCTTTATAGGTGACATTTTCTGATTATCACTAGCATAAAACAGGCACATTTAGAAAAAAACACTTTGATAAAATTTAAATGTAAAATAAAACCCCTATGCTGTAGAACTCCTGAAAACACACAAGAATCTGCAATAGGCTCACTGCTAATACCGGAATTATCTTCATCTTTGCGGATCTTTAGCTTTACAAGGTCTTCACAGTGCTGAAGGATCTGCACAGCATCTTCCATTGAGCAATTGTCAAGTCGAATGTTGTCTATTGCTAGCAACTTATCACCCAGTTCGAGTGTCCCAGTCCTGTGAACAAGCAAACAAGCTCACATGAAATTCGAGTAACAATAAAAGAAAGGTATCTTAGAAGGTGTTATGGATTTAAAATCTTGGAATTTTTCTTTCATCTAACAACCCTGTGCCTCAGAGGGATTACCTCCTCTCTCTCTTTTTTTCAACCATGGAACCAGGAAAGAGACTGCCTGCCCCACAGAAGAGTTCCACCTGGCCCCCTCATGAACTGCTAACAACAGATCATTTGTAGTAGATGCCTGGGGCACACCTGACTCCTCAGGCTACAAGCTGGGTGTTTGGGAACTTGTGTGAGATAAGAAAGGTTTCCTGTCTTCACATCAGTGACTCAGTGTGATAACGCCCCTCCGGAGAGCCATCAGCACCTCCACACCCAGCCTGAGGGGTCATGTCTGCTAATGGGCCATCAGGGATTCCAAAAATAGGTCAGAGTGTANAGGTATGAACATTATTATTAAAATGAGATGGATTTTTTAAAACTTTATCTCTTAATATGCTAGACTTTAAATTTTCAACTCTTTTTTATAAAAAAACCCCAAACCCATAAAGCAGTCTTTTATAATCTCCCTTGATTTAACTTGAATCTATCTGGTTACACAACAGAAACAGATTTTTACTGGGAGCTTGAAAGTCTTACCTGTGAGCAACACTTCCTTTCTTGATATCAGAAATAACCAGAGGGTCCCCTGGCTTTCTGCTGGATGGAGCTGCAATAAAGAATAAATACAAGAATTTGTTTTTATTTCTAGATATGTAGATGGGCTAATCATGTCCATAAATCAATACTTCATACACATTATTTATCTCTACTATATTCCTCCCTTTCCCTAAATTATATCTACATATAATATAAAGAAACATCAGCAGCATATCAGTAAGACTGCACACTCCTCAAAAATTAGAAAATTCCAGAATTACAGTGATTAGTACAAAGTGAACTTAGTCCGACATATCTGAATTCTGGGTTAGACCAGGACTGAACAATGTGAAGATACCACAGGCTCCAATAACCTATCATAAAATGCTGTGTAGCTACAATACATAAGGAAGACTCTTTGCCAGTAGAAACTTTCAGCACAACTACTAATGATGACCTTTTGCCAGAATAAATCCTGGTTTATTATATCCTTGACCAACAGAGCTGCTCTGGCAAAATATGTAGAGTGGGCCAGCTCACGTTCTTTACATGCACTTCCATCCCACCCAGTGCTTAAGGCAGAGGTATGAAGATAATAATTGCTGGATGAGAAGAGATACACTTCACAATAAATGAGATGCTGTGGATAGGGGTCACACGTACTATTGGGCTGATACACAGTTATCACATTTCCACAGACGTAGCTGACATCACACAGATGCCTTTTTTGATGAGTAACCTTGCCCTCCATACTGCTGCTGAGCCTTAAGCATTGTGGACTTTTCCCATCTTTGTATTGGGGATACCTACTACAAGTACTGGAATTTCAGCAATGGTCAATTTAGTCAAACCCCCACCACTCATCTCCTTGCACACCTAACTCATCTCTTCCTGGAAGCATCTGACATTAACCATTAATTTTCCACCTGTCCCTTCTGGTTAAAAGGATGCTCTGATTCTCAAAGCCAGTCACTGAAATTCTCTACTGACTTGTGAAAAAGTATTTGACAAGTTTCCTTTGGCCAGGAAATTCACTCAGCAATTTCGCTTGACTTTTGATTGCATAGGAAGCAGTTAACTAACCCAGAGGAAGACAACAATAATTACTGACTACTTCCAGAGGACTGTTTCTTGCAGTGGCTTCACTGAGTGGGGTTCATCCATTTGCTGCCAGAAGACTGCACTGAAGATGATAGGGTAAGCAGTGGGCTTAGAACTTGTGGGGGATGAAAGACATATTTTTAGACAACTGTGTGGAACATGATCTCTCCCATTGGGAAGCACATCATCTACAGCTGTTCGGGTCAGGAGCTGATCCATGTGGTGAACACAGGCTGACTTTTGGGATTGCTGTTAATAAAGTGTGTGCTAATATTGAAACATTGCCCTGTGGTATAAGGCTCTCAGTTCTCCTGAAAGTGCTAATGGATTTTGCACATTTAGGGTTCTTCAACTGCCCCAAGCCATTTCTGCTCTGTGCACTGAGCCCTCTGCATTCACTCACAGAAGGTACTTTTCCATTATGTTCCAACACCTAACTGGCAATTGCCCAAAAAGCTGCCCATACTGGACGATCACCTACAAAATCCTGATGTCAGTTACTTTAACAGGTCATGAATCTTCTCTTTGATGGAAAATGACAGATCTTCACCTACAGCAACCACAAGGTAAATTAATAGTGACATTTCCAGCACAATATGCTAACAGATCTTGTTAACCTTAGCTGCCCTGGCCGAGAAAGCCTTTGAATGTCCAAAGGGACTGTTCAAGAAATAGCCACATTTCAAATGCAGTGTCTCAAAAAGTCCAGAAGACAGACATACAAGGACTTTCAAGAATTTGTAGAAACTTGTCCAAAACAGCACACTTTCAGGAAATGCCTATGTTGCGAGTTAGAGAAGAGTAATTAACTTTTTGCAAGGTGTGTAATTTTCACAGCTTGTTTATCCTACTTTCATGTCATGGGTCAACTATGTCTTATATAACAATTCCATGATTTACTTGAATTCTTTGGATTTGTTTCACTAATTAGTATCTTGTTAAAATTTTGAAGTATGGCTTTGGTGAACTTTTGTTTAAAATTTGTTTTTACCCTCTGAGTAGCCTTACAAGTCTCTGAGGTTTTATGCTACCCACTGTACATTGTCTGCAGTCTAGGGTTTGAGTATTGAAATGCTTTTTATGAAACGATCCTATCAAAATTACCAGCACTTCAGAAAACAATCCATTATTGTTGCAAACAGAAAAGAGAACCAAAATGGGGGAAAGAGCATGGCTCAAAGTGCAAAGCCACAGAGTACATGTGGATGTAAAGGGTGTGACATGATACACAAAGTTATCACAGTTTCAAACTGAGTAAGTGTGAATCAGCAGGATTTCGTCAGTTAGCCTGGGCTATCACTGGCTCTGTTGGATGAAAGCCTTTCTGTAGGCACCAAACACATCTCTGTGTGAAATGAATCCCCCCACACTGACAAGCCCTTAATAAGAGGGTACACCACACTTCACTTTATTATTGTTCCATGCTCATGACATACTTACTACAAACTATTCAAGTTGTGTTGCAGAGATAAAATCATTAATTTCCTCCTGAACTTTTGTGCTGCCCATCACCACAACCTAAGATCGCCTCCCAAACACTGGCAAACAGATGCTGTACCCAACAAGACGACTGAGTACTATTATCCCAATTTGACAGATAAGGAAAGGAAACAGAGGAACATTTGGGTCCCAGTATGACAGTTTTTGGTGAGCAATTTCAGATATCCATGCCTTTATGTCCCACAGTAGTTTGTAGAATATAACAGCTTCTATGTCCAAAGCACACCTGCTGGCATTTTCAGCAACAGCTGCAGGTGCTCAGCGTTTCTTCAAGTGCGACCTCAGGATCTCAACAGATTCTGCAGAAAATAAAGCAGCCACCTCTGGAAAATCTTCATCCCCACCCCCAAAAATTACTTGTCTTTCAACAAGTCTATTGCAAAGGAAAAACACCCTAAGTTCTCCAGGGCAGCATTACCATGAGATCACATCCTTTGTCTTTCTGCAATCATCCACTTCATCCATTATGCAGCCTCCATCCCCTTTGTCACACACCACTGTTTCATCTCTCCCCAGAGAGCAGAGAAGCAAGAGTTCCAGTGAGAAAGAAGTATTTGACCGCTTAATTAAGATACTCTTAACAATTAATTCAAGTTTGAATTGACACTATACAGCTTCAAGACTCCATTTTTATGTTTAATTTCTGAATTATGTTTGTTTTTAAGAACCTGTTAAAAACAAAGCACCCTACCACTCAGCCATGTCCAGCTTTCTTGTTCAAATCCCAGCTGCACCTACTTCTGATCAAAGCTCAGTCTCTCATCTGCTGTCTCAGTGTTAAGGCTCTCCACTCATTTTCTCTCTTTGTGCCATTCTGCTTGTCCAACGGAGATCTTATCCTTTCTCCTCCCTGATCCAGCTGTTAAGTCTACCTACTGTTCAGCTTTTGCAGAGACCTTACACAGTCTGTATGAAGAATTACAACTGAACTGAAGAGTGCCTAAGATTGTACAGGTATCAAATTGAGTGTTGCAGCTAAAAGGCTGATCTTAAGCAAGTTGTTTGTTCTCTCTCTTTAAATTACTCTATGATCCTAGGTCTCCATACCACGTTTCTACCCTGCTTCTACTACTACATTTTCCCTGTCTGTCCCTTGCCACTTGAAAGAAAGTTCAATCAAATGTTGTCAGTTTTATAGATCAGCTGTTCCATTAGGTTTAAGAAAAGCCCTCAAACAATGCTCCTTTCTTATTTCAGTGCTAATAAACCCACACCCCCCCCCCCAGCAAAGGGNNNNCCCCCCCCCCCCCAGCAAAGTGACTTAAACAGATTTTGGGGTGGGTGGACATCTCACCTATCACCCAGCCAAAACTCACTAATCTCAGCCTGGTTTCAAACTTTGGAGTTTGAGCAAACTGAATGAACTGAACAAGCACAGGAAAATGCTCATGTAACGGAAAAATATTTTTTATACAAACTCAATCAATTTATCTACAATGCTGGTTAACAGCTACTAGACATTTTTAAAAACAGCGTGATTGTTAAATAGGTAAAAGAGTCTTTTAAAATTAGACTGATGCAGCTGCAGATTCCTTAAGTATTGGTTCTTGTGGAGTAGCTGAGAAATCTGCTGATTTTTTTCTCTGTCTTGAAAATAATTACTTGTAACGTTGCAAAATGAAGTAGAGTTTGCCAGGTGAAATCCCAAAATACACAGAAACATGCTTTAGAAAGTAAATTCCCATAGTCAATGCTAAATATCTGTAAATATTTACGAAGCTTGATAAAAACAGTAATGCAGACTATACTACGGCTGCTAGTCAAAATGACTTAGAAAAACTGATGCTTGTTTCACTGAGATTCTGATATTCTTACCAGCTTTACAGCTTCATATTCCTTGAGTAGTCCCATTAGCTCCAGAGAGATTATTTTTGAAGCATTTTGCTGCAGTTCATTACCAATAAGGATATCAGAATTTTACTTAAGAAAGAAAAAAATAGCAAAAAACCCCAAACAACTGTTAACTATAATTACCAGAATCTACTAGTAAGTCATTTTATTGGATATCATTCAATGTATTTAAAAAAAAAGAAGTCTATGATAAAGTAGCCAGTTGTCTCAAAAATATGCCTTTGAAAAAAAAATAAATCTATATTCCATTACATGGTCTAAAATCAATGTCACTGCAAAAGAAATTGAAACAGATTTGAACACTACTAGATCTACTTGAAAGCCATCCTTTTTCTAGGGAATGGTTCTGTTATAAAAGCAGGGACACTGCTTTATATATNGTAAAACCGGAGACATTCTAATTGCTCTAAACAGGTAACTGGGTGTGAAAATAATGATATCTAAAGCATGAAATATATAGTCACTTGTATTTGCAAACTATGAAATAGCATTTTTATTGAGTATAAGTATCTATTAATGGAAAAATTAGATATTGCAAGATAAGAGAAGGATGCTGGGAACACAGTGTGTGTATGAAGGGAGCAGTGGTCAAGGCCTACAGTGAGGTAACTGACATCCATTATCCAAAACTCAGAGCCCTAAATTAACAATGGTGCTCTTGAAACTTTCTTCTGTCTTGCTTTCTAGGGGTTTTTGCTATCTATGGGGATTTAATTTTTTTTTCTATTATTTTTCTCTTGAATTAATAAATTTGAAACTAAGAGAAATCTCTTTCAAAGGCCATGAATTGGCTTAATTGTCTTGTGTTGTGTGTCACCTCAGACATGCTTTCAAGTACCTGGCTGTAACTCCATGCAGACACACTTGGTGTTCATTATGAAGGAAAACAACACAAACAAAGGGAAATATATTCCTCTTTCAGGATGTCTGACTCCTAACAGCTGACTTAGAAGCAGTCCTGGACTTAAAATAGATGTATATTCAGATGCCAACCCAAAGTGAGGTTACATTTCCCTTCTGAAAAAAAAAGTCTGTCTTGTCTGTCAGGTCAGGTGATTTCATGACTTTCTCATAAGAATCCCTAACTAAACTGGGGATATGGGAAGTAAGACAGGTGTTTCTCTGTAACATTTTAGTAGCACTTTCTCGTTCACCATTAACTCCACTAACTTGAGGAGAGAATGAAACAGGACTAACTTAAACAGATCAAGCCCAAAAGTGATCTGATCACCTCTGTCACTCCTGTTTGGGACTGGTCATACCAACTCTGCCAAGTTTCCCTTAGTATTTGTTTTTTAAAAGAAATTTTATAATGTTCTGACAGTATCAGTAATAAATGGCATGCTAATGTGCTACAGTGCTCTGACAGAAATTTGGTAAAATGAATACAAAATGGTTATATTCTTCAAATTGGACTGTCTCATTTAGGAGTTAATTAAGTAGAACAGAGCAAAGCAATGAAAAGCAAGCATGAAATGCAGCAATTCAAGACTTCTACCAAGCAAATTCAGAAACTTTCAGTTATTAGGATAAAGCCTTTAAAATCAAGTAAATAATTACTCCTAGATACATTTCATATGCATTAAATACTATTCATAAATGAGATTATTTTATATACCAGAAAATTTAATTTAAATATTAAAGATACTGCAGCATACACGGAAGAGCAGAGATAAGACCAATCATATGTCACTCTGATTATATAAAGCACTAATTTTTATAGAGCACTAAGTTTTGGAATTAAGTTCCAAGTCAGTAGGTATGCCAAGTTAGGAAGAGGAGTGCTAAATTCCAAGAGCACTAGCTTTCCATTCAAAGTTTATTCCTACAGACACAAAATAGTACAATAAGTCTGAATTTTAAAAAGCAACACAAATCAAATTATTAGGAAGACCCTATTTTTTCAATAATCTTACAAACCATTACCAGTCCTGAGAATAATATCTGAATAGAACAGTCTCACTCCAGGTTTTCTCATTTTCCAATATTCTCATTTGCAAAAATAAACACATGCAGACCTATGACTTTGCTTCAAGCATCACATCACATCTTACAGAGTCTAACAATTGCTCATTCAAGTGTGCAATACAAGCAAACAGGCCTGCAGTGTCTCTCATTTGTTCCTCAGATGTAATCTGAGTACCCTGCTGTACTTTTGATCAACCATATTCCACTGTGCTGGTAAAAGCTTTGAGAATACAAGTCAAAGCACAATCTTCCCCCAAGACATATGAATAATTCTAAAGAAAGACTAATAGTCTAAGAAAGGCCATAACCATAAAGGAATGTTAATTCTGATGACACTAGACTCTGCAGTGTCAAGCACAAGCCCATTCACTTTGATATGGATTGTTTTACCTTCCATCAAGGGCTGAACTCAGTATGCTGGAGTTTACATGGTCAAAATCCAGTCCTAACACAGTATTTACTGTCTGCTCCCAAAATAAATATAGAAACACTTTGATTTCAAACAACAATAACAAGTATTTTTTTGAGAAACAGACTAATGCAGATCCTTGCTACCTTCTTTAGCAACCACCAGAATCCCTAGTGAAAGGGAATTCTGCTAAGTGACCTGCACATTCAGGACTGCCCACTAGTTCTACAGATTGCGACTGCGTTCTGAAGCAGAAATAATCCCACATATGTGAATCCTCATACCTGTGAGAACCCTTGAGTTGAGTGTGGTTTCTGTTCAAGAGCCTGTGAGAGACCATGACAAATTGTGCTTTAAACTTCACAGCTATGGAAATACTTTTGCATGGACCTAGTTCTTTTGACTTTTTTTTTGTTTGTTTGTTCATTTGTTTTCTTTTTAATAAATAATTTTAATGGGAATTAAACATGCACTATGCATGAAGGAATAGGTCAAGCATTATACCTGGCAAACTTCTGGCTTTGTTAACTACTTGAGAGGAAGTATAAACATGTTACAGAATGGTATTCATCAGAGAATGAGCAGAAAAAGGGGCAAGAAAATGTAAAAATAAGTTTATAACACAAGGAACATGAGTCTGTAGCCACAGCACCTACTCTCTGCAGATTATCTCATAAACATGGTCTGAAAAATAAGCACTTTTACTTACAACTTATGGTGATGCCAAGTTCCACGTTATGCTTCTTTGGTAGTTTCACATGAAATGTTCCACTGCTTGGTATAACTGATTCTACAAAAATATATTTAAAATGTTAGGCACAACAATAGAACTATGTGTGTAAATTGATGAAATCACATCAGAATCACAAGGCATGGATGAAACACGGGTGCTGAAATGAAGGAGGTAGGACATAGGAAGTATGATTTATAACTGTACTGGTAATTTCATGGTAATTCAATTTTTTTTTAAGGTTTAACTGAATTTGTGGAGATTGCATGGGCTAGCAGCCAGCTGAGACTGCAGGTTTTTAGCTCATATGCAAGTTCTGTGAGCACACGTGAAAATTATACTGCTGGCAGATAACTTTTAATTAAAAGGACAGGATATTGAGTTGTAAGGATTTCAGGCCTTTTCTGCTGTAGGACTAACACTTTTATAACTGTCCACTAAGGTAACTGCCATAGATTTTACAGCTAGTGGGAAGAAGAAGAATCAAAACATCACTAATGGAGAAGTGCCTGGAGCTGACTGAGGGAGAAATCCACTTGAACACATAGCACTGTATTTGAGTCCTGACTTTTGGCATCACTGCTACCAAAAGTTTGGCCCTTGGCTTGAAAATGCACAACTAAAATTTACAGCTATGGAAAAATACAAACTATAAATGTTTCAGAGGGCTCTAACCATGAGTGTGAGTCTGCTGTCACGGAGCAAACTGGAGAAGCACAAACAAGTCCAGAGACTGAAATACATGCAACTTTAAGTGTATTTAAATGTTTTTCTCATATTAGGTTTTCTTACTTTTTAGTAATTTGTTTCCTATGTACATGAATGTACATATTGTATTTAACTTTTTTTTAAACATTAAACTAGATGGATGTGTGTGCACTTACAGAATATACAGAAGTACTCGAGGAATCTTTAGCCTCTTTTTGACATCATGTTTTATAATACCAATAACAATAATCACACTGCAAAATACAGCACATCCCACATTGTCATGATTAAAAAGGAGCTACTGTCAGATTTCAGAAAAGTCTTAATAGTTTTTACTATTCACATAGTTTGGTAGTGCACACATAATGTGTACTTGTTTGATATACACAATTTACGATTTTATAGGTGTATTAGGTATGCTTAAACACATTACAGAATAAAGGAAAGCCATTTATAATAATACTCATGAGCAACATTAACAATGATCTTCTGGCCTTCACTAATTCAGTTTCTGTTATTTTATTTAGAATGTTGATTTGAGATACTGTAAGTGAAATTCCTCAGTTTTCTCTATACCCATCCTTTTACGATATTCTTCTGTCTAGCAAAGCATTTAATTATTTGGCCTGTAGATGATTTGTCTCCACTCAGCATAACATTTCTATCTCAGGGCAGAAAAATGTCCTGAAATACCTCAGAGGAGGGACCATCACCAGATGTTACTACAGGACCTGTCATTTCTATCTGCGTTCAGCAGTACACTCTGCAGGGCTATGTGAAATGAGAAAGCTGTACAGAAAGACACACAGTTCAAATAAGTCACTTGAAAACTGAATGGTGTAGATGTGAGAGGAAAGCCTCCACCTTGAATGCCTATCACAATGTACTTTGGATTTATTCCTTCATTTTTCTTGCAAGACAGAATAACAGGACATTCATACCTGCAACATCAAATTCTATTTCCAAAGTGACCTTGTTGGTGATAGAGGAGTCTCTGAGCAGTTGATTGGCTTCATCAAATGTGCTGTCTTCTGTTGGGATACCATTTATTGACACTATTCTGTCTCCTATCTGCAGCACCCCACACCTTGGTACACAACAATACAAAACAATCATCAGATGTGCATATTACCAGAACCACCAGTATCACAGAATTACAGAACTGTTTAGCTGAAAAAGACCTTTAAGATCATCAAGTCCAGACATTAACCGAGCATTGTCAAAACCACCGCTTTGGTGTGGAATTGCCACATCTACATGCCTTTTAAAACCTACAGGGATGGTGACTCAACCACTTTCCTGTTCCAGTGCTTGACAACCCTTTTCATTGAAGAAATTTTTCCTAATATCCAATCTAAACCTCCTCTGTCACAACTTGAGGCTGTTCTCTCTCATACTATCACTTGTTACCTGGGGAGAAGAGGCAGACCCACACTTGACTACAACCTCCTTCTAAGTGGTTGTAGGGAGATATAAGGTCCCCCCTCTGAGCCTCCTTTTCTCCTGGCTAAACAACCCCTTGCTCAGACACTCCTCATGAGACTTGTGCTCCACACCCTTCACCAGCTCTGTTGCCCTTCTGTGGACACACTCCAGGACCTTAACGTCTTTCCTGTAGTAAGGGGCCCAAAACTGAAGTCAGGATTCAAGGTGCAGCCTCCCCAGTGCTGACTACAGTTGGCCACACAGTTCCTGACACAAGCCATCTGATCAAACACATTCAACATAACCTTGCAGGAGAACTGTGGCGTAGCAGCTCAACAGCGTCTCCAGGCAGAGAGGGAGACAAAAGCTGCTGCCCCTTTGCACCAAGACTCTACTGAGCACTCCCAGCCTGGGTTGTGCTCTCCAGGTGCTGGAACCCAGGGAGAGGGGTCTTCATGCTTCCATCCCACCCATGGACATCACCTCTGACTCTGACCCTGGGCTGCAGCCGAAATGGCAGCTAATACTTGCTGTGCAGCTACTACTGTTCTCATGACATGATTAAATACATATGTAAGCGTAAAAATGCAATTGAAATGCTGCAATGAAATAATTAGTAAGTCAAAACTCTAGCATTCCCTAACATTTGATTCTGTACCAAAACTGAACAGAGCTGGACATAACCTCCCCCCACAATTAATTATCACTATTTTGACTTCAGAGATGTTTCTGATTTTTTTTTCCTTTTGCATGAATACAACTTCCAGTCTCCTGCTGAAGGACTCTGGATGATAAGAACAGTGGTGCTTGTCATTCTTGTTACAGCTGATCAAGCATGTGAAATACCATTGTCAGAACAGAAAGTTTATTTCTGGCCCCACTTCCATTGGGCAAGACCCTGCAATTTGTCACAAATTGAAAGGAACAAGCCCAAAGTACCCTGAGGAACGCTCACCAAAACATTCTTAGCAGTCAATTGAAAGAACCTCACCTTTCCGCCGGGCTGTCAGACTCAATATAGGAAATGAGAGGTGGAGAAGACAAGGTCTCAGTAGCAAACACGCTACCCTGGAGCTGTATCCCAAACCCTACTATGGGGTCAGCTGTCAGCACTACTTCTGTGGTTTCTGTGTGGACGACCTGCCCAGCCAAACCAACAGTGCTAGAGGCTAAAGACACTATAAAACAGAGCAGACCAGGAGGAAAGACATTCATACACAGCAGAAATCTCATTGCTTTTTGAGAAAATTGATCTGTACAGTAAATCAATGAAGTCAATGAAACATCTCTTTTAAAGTAAATTTAGGCTAAAGCTTATAAATTATATAAACAGTTATGACATAGAAAACATCTAGTTGTCCATTAGAATTCAAAAAGACAGTTCTTGTACTGAGTAAAATAAATGTATTTGATATCTACATCCCAAAGATCTCAGAACATCCTTGAATTCTGTTTGCAGTAGGTTTGAGGTGTGCATGAGCAGAATTTTCACAGGAGCTAAAGGGAATTGGAGGCACAAGCCCAGCTGTTATTCAGGCCAATTCCCATGAGCTCTTCTTACCAACTCAAAGCAATGCATTGCTATTAGCAACAAAGTACATGGAGCAGGCTTGTTTGCAAGAAGTAAGGATGCCTTCTTGTACATGTTTACTACCAGTCAGCAATTTGTCAGGTTAACTACGTATTGTAAGCAAGGTGAACAAACCCCTCTGTTTTAGCAACCAGCGTATCTCAAGAGACCATGAGAAAAAATGTTCTTTGGGGTCTCTCAAAGCCTCTAGGGGACCCTTCTGTGAGAAGCACAGACAGCAACTTCTGTTCTCCTGATTTTCTCCCTCTCTCTATTCTTACTCTTTTTCTGAAAGGCTGCAATACAGAACAAATCAAAACAAAACCAACATTGAGATTCAATGCAATTACCTATGAAAGGAGGAGATTGCACCTTTGCTTCCTTGATCTCTGTCGAAATGTTTATTGTATTATTGTTTGAATTCCCCCAGTGACAAACTACTGCCTTTCCTACACAGAAAGCTGGAGTTTTTCAATTCCCACTCAGCAATGATCACCCTCCAATGTCAACAATTTGGAATGGTTTTGTGTTAATAACCTACATCATTTCCTTTGCACCTCTAATTTCTTTCAAGACTCATTTCTGCTGCAATAGTTACTAAGAATTAGATAAAAGTTTATGGTTTATCTGGAGGATAGTTTACATATGGAGTTTTTTTTCCTCTAAGATGTGGGAAGAAATTAGTTCTTAATTTGACATTATAGATACCACTAGTGCAACTGTACAAAGATGTCAGAGGTTATATAAGCATTTTAGAGGCTGCAAGCATTACTTTTGCTCTGAAACAGTATAAAATCTTATTGATGTCACACAGTTGGCAATGACAGTTCTTTGCAAAAGTTTCACTTGCCAAAAATCTCATGAATTTCTGTTTTCTTCCAGCAAAGCTCTTTTCCACTGTGAAAGTCTTTTCCAAATTATTGTGAATTTTCGCTCATATGTTATTTGAATTTTCCTTTGTAAGAATTGTGTAGTATTTCAGTTACTGAATAGCTTCTTTCTTATTGTTTCTTTTATCTGCACTCAGTAAGGCATGCTTATACACAAATGCAAATACTAATAATCTGTTCTTAGAAACTGCCACCAGCTTTAACATTTAGTGCACATGAGAATTAGTTTTCTCCAGCCCTCAGTGCTGCAGAGGCTAAAATATGACTAAACAAAATAAATTCAGTTAATATAACACCAGATTCCCTAATGCACCTTCTAGAAACTTCTACATTTAGGGAATCCAATCCCAGAAAAGTTCCATTTTCGCTGTCTTCAAGGTCATATAACAATTACTTGTTAGCTTCATTTTTGTTTCACATCACTTACGTGTCTGTTCTCCCACGCACCAGGTATCTAGATGACTCTGTAACTTTCTTACTATTTTTATATTGCCTAACCAGGAATGTCTCATAAAATTTACTTCACCTTTTAGGACAGCTAAAGTTTTCATTCACATTAGGAAATGAAGTCATTAGCTATGGGATTTAAAAGTCACTCTGATAAACCTTTTGATGACGTCGACACTTAAAAGTGACAATTAGAAAATTCTGCCACCCTCAAAGAAAATGAAAGAGAAACATGACCCATCCCCCCCCAAAAAAAAAGAACAAAGCAGAGATGAAAATATCCTTTCCAAATCATGTAAAAATATCTATCTGCTAAGCCTTTATAAAATGTCAGAGGTACCCAAAACCATGACTTGAGAATGCTGGGGTTTGTAACTCAACAATAACTGCAGCAAGAAACACTGTCATTTTTTGGCTGCTTGATGGATTAGAATTTTAGGCCAGGAAGCACCCTCACTGATTTAAAAAGGGGACATGGATGTATATGTACTTCCATTAAACCCTGGTTGCTACTGCTAGGGGTACATTTCAGCACATTTGTATAGTTTTTGTCCTACCACTACCAACAGTCTTGGGGGCTGGTTTGCTATATGCCCTACAGTTACGCAAATAATGATTTGGAATTTGAAGATTGTGTTCTTGTTATTTTTATTCCTGCAGTTATATGAGAAGCAGAGCAGGATGTATTTAAAGGTACATATATGGATTATTATGCTTCTAGTCTTCCACTGTGACCCTTAAGAAATTGCAAAATATCCACTATTCTCCTGGTAGCTGCTGAGAAAACAACACCCATACATGTCTAGTACCCTCTTCAGTTTCTACCAGATATGCAATCCCAGTAACGTAAATTGGTATAAATTATGTCTTGCTTTCAACTACTAATATGGACATTTCACAAAATATTTCATGATTTAAACTTTAACCAAATAATAATCTAAGTGTTTCCACAATGAATACCATGCTTTAAAACAAAACAAAAAGCAGTGGAAGAATAAAAATTGAAAACAAGTGGCATGAATAAAGCATGTGCCAGCAGGGCATGCCCTCAATTTTTACAGCCACCTATTTGGAAAGATCTGTGTATCTAACGCAACAATTGTAAAATCACGGTCATAAAAGTCTTGCAACACTTTGTGCCATCACACTTCATCATCATCACATTATGTTATGCAAGTTTTCTTAAATAACTGGCAATGTAAACTTCATAGCACCCTATATATTTTTCTTCCCAAGTGACATCCTTACAGATTTATTAAAAGTTACATTAATACAATCCTCAAATTATCCAACTGGATTAAAGAAAAAAAAATCACACTCTAAATTGAGAGAGTGTGCAATTCCTTTTGTATGTAAAGCACAGCAGTCAATCTACCTGGTTCTCATAAATCTACCACAAAGGGAGAGGGGCAAGGTTTTTCAAATCTTGTCAATGGATAGTGGAAAGGTACAGGACCGGACATTTTCTTGTGGTCACTTGTAGCACATTCAGAGTACTGTGGGTCTCTTGAGCTGGCTGTTACTACTGTCAAAAGTATGGGCATCAGTGTAACAACAGCATAAGGAATTCTGCATGGGCTGATAAGCCTCACAGCTGGTTGGCCAGCCAATTCCTCCAAAGCCAGTTCTGATTCAGGGTTGTTGATGTAGTCACTTCTGGTAGTGAAGCATAAACTCACTCACTGATGGGACCAGTTCCACATATTTTGTAATGCTCTATATCCAGACCTCACAATGCAAATGCATAATAAACTGTCTCACAACAAAGCCTCATTCTATCTTCTAGCTAGAGATTTGTTTAATCATAGCAGCTTGTCATCTCCAGGGCCTTCTGACTTGAAGAATCTTTCAGGTGGGTTGCAGTGCTTATGTGACTGTCCCACTTATATACCATGTCACTGGCCTTGTTTTAAGCCTTTTCAAGAGAACACAGCATAGGGCAAGGCTTTCTTGAAGGAAAAATACCTAAAAAACTTAACAAGTAACAGTTGTCTCCAAGATCCATAATAGGACTAGCTTTCAGGATTTTGGCCTTTATTGAACAGCTAAAATAGAGCACAACTGAAGAACTACTTTTTGCATTGATTTTCAAATTGATATTCAAATAAACTACTCCTAGTGTAACACTACTACTGTTTCTCATGTGCACATGAGAACATCTAATACCTGCACCCCTACTGACACCATAGCATGATTGGACACAGTATCTCTCCAGTGACCCAAAAAAATGCATTAGAAGCCAATATGTCAATAGATGAGCTGTGAAAAATGGCTGATTGGTTAAAAAAAAAAATGCACTTACAGGCAAATGTTATGCAAAAATATTTGCTTTATGAAAGAAAGAAGAACAAGCAAGCAATTAAAACTGCAAGAAAGCAAAACCTGAGTTCCTCTCTAATGTGACCTCACAATTCCATAGTGACTGGCCTTAGTTAGAGGCTGCTGATTTGCTCTGATTTTGCTCTGACAGGGAAAATCTCTAAAACAAGGTAGCAGCGCTGTAATGTGCAGCAGCTCGGTTCTTCCAGAGCATTGTTATCCAGAGCAGATGATTCACAGGGCGACTCTCACTGCCCTGCTCTGGAGGAACTGAACTGCTGAAGATCATACAAAGATGGACAAGTCAAAAGGAGAGATGGCACATACATGGAGTCTGGGAAACAATATGCTGACACAGCCATACTCTCTCCAGCCCTGTGAATACTTAGCAATATGCAAGGTGGAACAGCCTGAAATATATTTACCCTGCCTTGGGAAATTACTGACTCAGAGAAAATCCATGCTTTGAATCCTAGAGATTAGTCAAACAAGGCTGTTTAGCCTTCACTATTACTTGCTGCTCTTCCTCACAAAAATAAGTGTACAGGCTATGGTGTAGATATAAACATTAGAACTACCTAGGAGGTGCTGTGGCAAGCTCTTTGCCTTCCATAGTGTGATAGGTGGTTGAGATTACCAGCAATATGTTTTTGACTATTCAGCTATGAATTCTATTTTCTAATGGAAACTGGAAGAGTTGAAAAGGAATTTGAAAATCACTTCGGTAATGGTACAACAAACTCTTCCAGAATTGTCTGAAGGAAATATTCCTTCACATATTTCAGATGAGATAGTTATTGCTGCATGATATCTACTCATCTCATTTTAGCACTGGACAAATATTTTTATGCTGATGTTTCCCTACATCTAACAGAAACTCCAATTGTTCTCTGTTCTGTCTAGAATACATATATATGAACTAAGGTACTGTGTACCTTGTTTTCTGTATCTTCCCCCTCCTCCACCCATTCACTGCACATTTTGAGCAAATGCTGTTACCACCTACAGGAGCTTTTGAAGTCCTTCTTTTTCATCCTCCGCCTCATCATTGTCCCACGTGGGCTGGTGGAGTAGAGGCTGCGAGGTAAGGTCCCCATGTTCAGGGAACTCAGGCTGTATGCACTCATGGAGGTAGGAGAGAAGGATGAAGACACCAGAGCTGTGGTAAGAAATCAAACACTTGGCATACAGCACTCAGCCTTCAGGCAAGAGTGTAGCACATGCCTGTAAGTCATTAATGAATCAAACATTGCTTCTATATGCTGTGCATGATGCACAGAAACGGCTTGTGTATTTCCAATAACAAAGACATTAAACCACACAGGTGACCCTAGGAAAAATTACAGCTAGCATTTCATGAAAATACTTGCTGGAAGCTAACAAAAATAATGTAGATACAGAAAGTACATTCATAGTATACAACTTATCTTAAGGGAAGCATTTTAAATTGAATTTTTCAACACATATCCACAAACTAATGCTGATCAATACATCTAGATACACTGATTTTAGAAATACCTTTTTGTAATGGGTAATTTCTGACAAAAAAATTTGTAAGCAATGCCTTGCATTCAGAACTCATGCTTTATATACACTACTCAAATCTAATGGTCTGCTCACATATAGCAGAAGAGCTGATTGATTCAGAATTTTCAAGCCTTTTCCTGTCTACAAAGCCTGCTTTGTTGAAGAAAGGAAAAGGTTTAGAATGTCAGAAATAACCCTGGCATGGTTATGAAAAAGTGTAGCATCCATAGAACTAAAAAGATTTTAGAGCCTGAAATGGGAAAAGTATGAGTGGAAGAAGAGGGGAGGGAGGAGGAGGAAGAAGAAGAGGAGGGGAGAGTATGTCAGCAGGAAAAAGTGTAGAACATTACGAAGGCTTTTTTGAGGAGACGGTTTCTGGAATTTCAAGGCTGGCATCCTGCAATGGTCAGGGTGGTGGGTGTTATAATGGTGGTAGGTGAGGAGGCTGCTGTGGCTGTTGGCACACGAATCCCAGGTAAGTTGCCTGTTGCTTCTTTGAACCTTCACTGCCCGCATGAAGGGATGATGGAAATCAGAAAACAAAAGGACCAGAGAAGAGGCAAAAGTAACTGAAATTGCACAAACGAAAAAAAAAAAACAACAGAAGTAAAAGAAAGATAATAAATTGAAAATAAAATGAAATAAAGTAAAATAATAATTAACCTGGTCTTGTCTTCTTATCAGGGGGTACTAACTTGAGGAGCTGAAATAATAATTTTTCTCAGAAAAAATGCTTCTGTTTGGGTTTTTTGGTTTGTTTTTTTTTGTTTTGGTTTGGTTTGGGGTTTTTTTGTTTGTTTTTGTTTGTTTGGTTGGTTTTTTTGTTTTTTTTTTTTTTTTTTGGTTTTTGTTTTAAAAAAGATGACTACTGAATCAATTTCTAAACTACTTCTGGCTTAGGGGCTAAGATGGCAAACTTTCTTAGAAAATACTAAGTTAATTGATATGACCACTAACTGAAGGTTAGTAAGTCTCTGCTTGCATTCATCTACTTTAAAAAACTGAAGCAGATACTATACCTATCTGCTTAGAATGAATATGCTTACTTGCCATTTTAATTTTGCCACAATCTATTTTTGATATTATGCTATTCTGTGCAGTAAATGACTTCCTGAGGCCAGCAGCTGGAAAACTCTATCCTGAAATCTAGTTCATAAAGAAAAGAGGCTTTATTGATTAGTAGGAAGTGCAATTTAATGGTTTTGGATTGTTTGCTTGTTTTTAACTTGATCTTCAAAACTTTGAAATGATCCTTCACTAGATGAAATTTGAAGCCATATTTGATTGCTAATTCTATATATGTAGAATCTGGGATATGCCAAAAGTGAAGGCCAGTATTTACCAAGAGAATGGGAAGCATTTCAGTTGAGGTGTCAGACCTTAAAGGAAAGTGACTGAAGTCACCCTTGATTACATACAGCATATTCATAATTAAATTCAGCATGTCCATATCCTTGCAGAACCATAAAGGAACAGTTCAAATTGGGAACTATTCAGTGAATTTTCGTCTTAAAACACCAAGGGATTCACCCATACTACAGAATCATAGAGTGGTCTGGATTGATAGAGACCTTAAATATCATCTGTTTTCCAGCCCTGCTGCCATGGGCAGGGACACCTTCCATTAGACCAGGTTGCTCAAAGTCCCGTCCAACCTGGTCTTGAGCACTTCCAGGGACAGGCATTCCCAGCTTCCCTGGGAAATCTGCTCCAGTGCGTCACCACCCTTACAGCAGAGTTTCTTTCTGCCATCTAAAGTTGCCCTTTTCCAGTTTCTGTGGAAGAGGGGTTGTTGTCTTTGGCCCATGAGCTGTATTACCTAAGTCCCTCTGCTCTCTGCTCAACCTGTGATGGCTACAGACATGTATGTCCCCATACTGGGTTTTAAAGTAGCCCAAGACCTTGAGTGGACCCACACCTTGTGTTCACATCTTACTCCAGGAGATAAAATAAAGGGGAAAAGCACTGTGCAGGGCCAGAAGGAAAGCATCCTTTCGTTTCGCTTCATATCACACTTGTAATGATCCAGCTGCCTGCCTGTACTAACCCTCCCGTGACTCTGAAGCAGTGCCTGTCACTGCAGCCAAGTGCACCCATGGAGGGGAGAGGCAAGGGGGAGCACGTGGGCCCTGCTGTGCTAGGTCTGTGCCCTTGGTCAGACTGCCCTGGGGCTGTGTCCCTCCCTCAGAGCGCCCTGCTATGCCCTGGCATGTGTTTCACTTGAAAGAATTGTGTTTTCTCTCCACAGCAGCCATCAGAGGTGAGCACCGGGCCAGCCTGTGCCCCTGTGGCCCCCTGGCACCCTTGGAGACCTGGGAATATCTCACCTTAGTCAGAGAAACCCCAGAAACAGCAGCAGCCTGATACGGCCACATGTATCCTACACACTCATCATGTCTTCTCAGATGAAACCATCTCTTTGATTACATGCACAGACAGTGACATTTCTGCACTTTAACTATGCTGCAAAAATTAAAATCTGATAAGAACAACATGGCCAGGTGGATTTTCATTATTTTCAAGCTGCTGTAAGCCTTGTTTAATTAAAAAGACTGCTTCCAGCAGGAAATTATCTGGTAGTCTTTGAGACTTTTAAAAAATTTTTTATTTTCATGCTGAGAGTAGAGATAAAAATGTCTTACAAAGTGGGAATGTACACAAATTCAGTTTGCTCAGCTTGTAGAAGGATAATCCCAATTCAACAAAAGTTGTGTAAAAGAAAATCCTATTGTGTGTAACCATAGTAATTTAGTGGTAATTTGAGCTACTCCAACCCTGGGTTGTGTACAGCAAACATAAAACTAATGGGGCAGCAAGAGAAATGAATGTCAGCAGCTCGGTATAAAGAAAAAAAAAAACCATGAAAAAAAAAAATCCAGTCTTTTATAGTGCTGTTCTTTTTATTTTAGGGCTAAAATTTCAATTTATTTTATATACTGACTTCCTGTCCATTTTAAATTCCTAACATGTTCCCACAAGACCAATAACTGAGTTCAAAAGATACAGCTCTAATGATTCAGCTTATCCCAGACACATAAAGGGAGAATTTCAGTCTCTGCAGCCTCTAGGCCATACCACACCTGATGAAAGGTTGTTTGCAAGAGAGTATTCGCTTCCATAAAGTATGTTATGTCTTGAATTGGTCATCATATTGGAGTAGCACCACCTGGTGAGAGGCTGGGAAGGGCTGTAAACATCCTAGTTATTCCGCCCTACTTAAGAAAGCAACTTTATTACCTTAGGGATACTTTTCTCCAGAAGTTGCTCTTATATATCTTCTGCAGATCAACTTGACATGATTTTGTATCAGTCAGTTCTTAACTCTGGCATAGCAAGAGCTTTGCTTTTTCTAGGCATCTACACTGGGTCAAGGTGACCACCACATTAAAAGCAAAAATCTGTTTTAAAAGTTGGTTAACAAACCAACTGCTTCAAGTAATACAGTCATCTACACAAATCCTTGGCCGTGGCACTCATCTTCCCAAAAGAAGCACTCTTCAAAGGTTCTTTAACCAGTCAGAAATTAATTGTGTGACATCTTTACTTCAGAAAAATGAAAGATGTGTTTGCAATGTACTGTCATAACTGAAAAGAATGAAAATATATCACAAAACTTGGTCTCCATCTCATTTTACCTGTACAGTACCACTCTCTGCTCCCTTATCCCTTTAACAGTCTTAAGGAAAAAAGGGAAGAGCTGAATAATGGACGAACATGGAAACACAGTGTTAGTTTTTGTTCATCCTGGTCTAGGAGAAACTAGTGGCTCCTCAGTTGCCACTTCAATATTCACCACTCTGAGAAGCTGACTAGAGCATCACTTATCAAGGGACAGCCTGGATCTTAGAGAGACATCCAAGAACATTTACCATCACTGACATTTCTAGGCCTCAGAAATCTTGCCTTGGTCTAAAGGAGACAGAAGCACAGTATCATAGGCTCAGAAAATGACACCACTGGTTCATGCTACAATACAGTTACCTATTCCCTGTGTATTTGATAACCCTTGTTACTTCTTTGATGTTCATCAACATGCAGTATTTTAGACTGAATTTATGAATACTGTGAATAGCCACTTTCTCAGGATTAGTCAGAAGACAAGACAGGCAGACTCCATCCTCAAATACTAAGACATTTTATATATATTTGATTTGAAAATGGAAAGCTGTTCTATTCAAGAATGTTTGCTATGAAATAAATATCACAGTGAAAAAGGTCTGGGATCTAGAGAACCGTTTCCAAACAAACCATTCCCATAAGCACTGACAATGAACCCAAGAAGCAATCTCAGAAGTACTTTAAAAGATGACGGTAATAAATAATAATGTCATTAACAAGGGAAAATATGGGGGGCAGGGTCAAGTATTTTAGGGGAGAACAGGTGTTATTAATGAAGTGATCATAACAGACTATCAAGTCAATATGCTGAAAATAAGTTGGCTGCGGTTCTTCCCCACTCTAAATTTAAGAAGCAACTTGGAGATTCATTTACTGAAGTACCTTGGAGCCCCTGTAACAAATGCAAGAGTAGAGCCAACACATGCTTTATGTACATCTACAAGTGTGCAGAGCCGTTTCTTAGCAAAACATTTTCCTCCCTAGCCATAGGAATCTTGGAGGGTACCTTAAGACTGAGAAAACAGAGTTGCTCAGATACTGCAGAAGCATAATGTGGGGAGCTGAAACAACATTTACAGACATAACTGCTGCAATAGCTTTCTTGGTCATTCAGCAAGGGCAGGCAAAGTAAAAGACAGAAAGAGGCATTTGATGCTACAGATCCTCTTACCGTGCTCTGGGCCTTTCAGTGCTAGCCGTGTCTGGTGATGAGGAAGGATCTCGAGTTTGACATTATCTGCTGCATTAGCCAAAAATTGTGTTGCTTCTGCCAGCGTACAGTACTCCATGCTGGTGCCATCAATGGACAGAATATGGTCTCCTACATGCAGTGCACCACATCTATATAAAAGGGAAAAAAACTTGGTATGATCAGGTATGCTCTTTGCTTGCAAAACGAGTTTTTCTGCCTTCAAACTGGTCATGACAACTATGAACGTGTTCTTTTTTTCGAGAGACATTTGTGTTTTGTAGGCACTGTCACTGGTCAGACTTTTTATCTATTAGTACAAACCTTAAAAACAATTCAGTTAATACAATATATACCAAGACATCACTCACAGAACTGCAATGGGGTAGCTGACTCTAAAAATATGCGTGAATGGCAGCAGGATAAAATGAGAAGAGCTTAAGGAGACTTAAATAACTTGGTCACATATCCCTCACACAAGCACCCAGTTCATCATTTTTTGAGTTATAGTTCAAACATTTATTAGTACAAAAGCTGTAAATGATGATGAAATTATGCAGTAGTCAAACAAATAATGAAACCAGGGCTAGCATGGTGACTTGAGGAGTAGGGTGGGAAGGGGGCTATCTGCTAAATCTCGCTGCACTCAAGAGACTGGCTACTGGATGAGTTGAGAAATGCAAACACAGCAGTCAGCATCCCGACGTACCAGTCAAGTGGACAGCTCCTTTAATTGGTTACCCCCTGCGAAATGGGAAAAAACAGAGGGAGAAAATTAAAGCATCCTGCACCATTGAACTGGAGAACACCCCTGGATCAATGGCCGTCACTCTCAAAGTTTCTACTGTAGGGAAAAGCCCACAGAGGAGCTGTAGACTCACTGCTACAAGTGGGTGCTACCGAAAGCACCGTTGGCAAAGAGGAGTTACAAGGTAGGGTGAATGGGGACATGCAGGAGGAATTTGCTGCTGAAACGTAACATTTAAAAAATTTTTAGATATGTATACAGAAATATAAACACACACACACGCACGCACACACCCCAGAAAAGATCCCGCAGCTCTGTTACAGAGGCTCAGAGCACTGGGGAAAAATAACTGTATTTTTAATGGTTTAAATGATTTTATTTAAAGGTTTAAATGAAGTGGGAAAATTAGAGCAAAATAACTTAAAAGTACAGAAGCCAGTCTTCCTAATTCCTCACTTGTATTCTAAAATATCAACAAAAAAATCCAGACACAAGGATTTCCATTTCACTGTGCCACAAGAATGAGTGATATATTCTAAAAGAACACTTCAAGGTTGCAAAGCCTCAAAATTTACTTCTCTTGACAGCTGTTCCATATTGTGGGCTTACTTTAAGAATTCCAGTGGGTTATTTATTTTTTTAAACACTAATCTTTGCCATGATATTACCTTTAATAGCCAGAGCAGACCTCTAAACTCCTGTGTTGCACAGTACAAGCAGTCGGTCACATATTACACAGGGGCTGGCTTATGTCACTGAATACCACAAGAATAAGACAAAGTAAATGGTGTCCTGGAAGTCTTAAACTCATCAGTATGGAACACCGATCTGACAAAGCGCTAATATTAAGACATGCAACCTTGAGAGCATCCGATTCAGTCATTTTATCAAAAAAGGGAAAGGTTCCTTTAAAAGCAGACCAAACAGAAATAAAATGGATGTGTGGACCTGCAGTGCCAGCCCTCTGTCACACTCACCTGTCTGCAATACTCGCAGATTTGATTTTGTCTATGACAATGACCTGTTTGTTGCAGCACATCGAGGTAGATAGTGCAACCCCAAGAGCAGCACCAGGAGTTTTGGCAACTTCAACTAACAGTGGTCCAGACGCTGTTGCTACTGAATCTGTTAAAATTAAACAACAAAAGATCAGTATGATACCAATGTGGTATTTATGCCATTTTCACATTTTCCTCACATAAAATCTCCATGGCTATTCTATTTCTCTAACCAGATAACATGCCACTTAAAGAAATTCTGGAATAGCATCAGTTAATTAGCTCTTAATGTTAATCATCTCTTAATGATAAAAGCAAAAGGAAGTTTGTGAATCTTGGATCTCCGAAAGTTTCTGAGTATATCAGAATCAGAGATGGACCACATGAGGGAACTAAGATGTGTTAGCAAATCATTTTCTTGAACAGCTGAAGCTAAAAATTACCTGAAATTTAAAACAGCAATGCTGCAAAACTAGAATTAATTAAAATAGTAGAAACCTATCTGAAAAAAAAAAAGAGTAACTGAATAGGTTAGAGAGGGAAGTTAAATTAATTTTCACAAAAGAAGGTGAAGGGCTGTAGACAGAAGCCATAATAGTCAAATGAAGAAGGTGAAGAAAAGCTCTACAAAAAAACCCTCACAAAAAGAAAGGAAAATTTATATGAAAACAGTGAAAGTGCAGGAGGCACAACAGCTAGCAGTAGTAGGAGTTAAAGCAAAATACACATCAGGAGGTTCAGAATGTTCTTGTAACATCCTGTCACTGGATAAAACACTGCCTTGCAACAGGGCTTAGGTAGTAAATGACCAACACTGAAAAAGAGACAGCAGAAAAATAGGAGGGAGCAACAGTCGTGATCAATGACTGTGATGAGGAACCATACCCAAGAGAGACAAGTGCTAGAGAGAACAAAGCAAAAAAACAGCAGGCTTCTTCCTAAATGCCAGAACAAAGCAGGTAATGATCAGGGTGAAGTACATTCTGGAGACTGGCTGAGATCTCCTACTAACCAATACCCACGGATCAACAACAGAACTCAATGGAGCAATATACAGTAAGAGGAAGTGTCCTTTAAGGATATAAAAAGACTGAGACAAATAAAGTGGTATCAGAAGCTTTTAGGGGTCCTTACAATCAGAATAACGAAAAACAGAATAAACAAAGACTTATGCTGGAACAAAGTTACCAAATGTCCTGCCAGCAAACAGGAGAGGTTTGTATTCACAGCATACTGGAGCCAGTGGTAAGGACAGGAAGACAACATTCAACTGTGATGTCTCAGAAGTTACTGAGATTGAAGATGTAAAAGAACTGCAGCTAGGCTTCCAAGTATGGAGGAGAGGACAGATATAAGACACTGCATTCAGTATTAAATCTAAAAAATTAGTCCAAACATGTAATACTGACACACAAGAGCCTGTGAAACAATATCATCATACAAAACTAGCAAGCTATATGATACAAGAAATTGAATGAGAGAGTGATTAACACTCAGCTAAGGTGCTCGTCCTTGTTAGACAGTAATGTAGGTAAACTACAAATAGAAATGGAGTGAAAAAAGGAGCTTGGATGGAATAACAGGCAATTCCAGAAAAGCATTGGTTAATTATTAGTGAACTCCTTTTTCCTTCACAACTTGAAATAATTTTTATATTCCTGGTGAGTTTCTTTTCCAAGTTGGAAATCTGAGGGTTTGAAGGAGAAATTCATTACTTTTGAAAGTGTCCATTAAATCTGAGTGATTAATTTTTATGCGCAACTAGGACTGACTTCTTAAAGGCTGAACTTTCACAGGCACTACCAAAATAAGCTGCTCCAAAAACTTGAACTAATCTTTAAATTTTGAGCCAAAATAAGAGAGTCGACCCTGCAGCATTGCTGCCTGGAGCTTCAAGAACCAAGTAGCTTCAAAGCTGGATCAACTGCCCTCAGCAGCCACCGGTCATTCTCTAGTAACTGAAGGAGTTTATCACAATCAAATTCCTGTCTTAGATCTGTCTTGGTTAGGGTCTGAGTAAGGCAGGATGCATGCAGTGACTTGCATACAGCCAAATAAGCATGTGCAGCCAAGCAGAACTTAAGTATTCCCTATTCTCATTCTTGCACTGAGAAACAGTTATTTTCATCTTGAACATTCCAGTCGTTTCTGGAGCTACAAACAAGTTTTGCATTTACAAACATATGGGAAGTAATTCAAACAATGCTTGTCATCAGTACCTTGACAAAGGTTTTAGCTCACATTGATCCAGAAAATGGCAAAGCCCAACTTGTTACTGGCCTATCATAAGTTCTTTCTGCAATGATTGCTTTGTGGAGAGGAAACTAAATGCAAAGATCTATTGAGAATGTGTAAAGCTTTCAAGATGCTGATCCTTTTTCCCGTTTCTTGAGAAATGCACAATCAGCTTATGCCCTAGTGTTATTTCCCAGGTGCCTGTTGAAATGCAGTGGGAAGGCAAACCAAGGCAGACAGGATGAATAAAAAGGATAACTACATTAGAGGAACCAGAAGAGAAGAAATGGAGTGTGTCTAACTGTGGAAAATAACAAGGAAGAGAAATCAGAGGGCAATAATCAAGCACACATTCCCTGACAGAGAAGGATTAGTTTTTCATGTTGAAGTAAAGCATGGATATGAAAAATGAATCATACAGGTATAAATTATTCATGTGTGAAGATGTTTCAGTCATTAAGATATTTACACCATGACTGAAGCACTTACACACTATGTTGATTTATTGACTAAGTAATTACATAAGATACACTGATGAATATTGGCGTGAAAGACACTCTAGATTTTTGATTTTGTTAATAATTTTTCTCACTTTAGAGCACTGCATCTCAATCAGTACAAGAGGCCTGATTAAAACCTCCCAGAGGAAACAGCATTGCTTTCTGCATGCTAATACATTTCTTCTGCTAGAAAGCAGCACACTTTTTTTATTTGACAGCTTAAATCACTGGCAACAAGGGTTTTCGTTATGAATATACTTTTATGATGTGTAAATATACTATTCAAGACAGAAAAAGTTTTGGATAAAATAAGCAGTGTGAGCACACACACCCCCTCCCCTGCCACCTCAAAAGATAATCACAAATAATAGTGAAAGTTGAAAATCTGTGTTTTTAACCTGATAAAGCGATCACATTACACGTGTTTCTTTATGTCCTTCTAAATGTATGGATCTGTTTATCCTTACCTATCCTCATGGCAAGTTAAATCCAGGCCAACAACTGCTGGGTGGTGGAGGACAAAAAGCCTCTTTAGGATTTCACCAGTGGGAAGCCAAATAGTGAGCTGCTTGTATTATGCAGCAGAGGATCTACATGTGAAACAGTAATGCCCTAAAGAGGGGAAATGTTCAGTTACAGCCTGCAATCCATAATGACACTAAATCCATAGGAAACCAAGTTTTTTAGTGTATAACACATTTTTTTTTTCCTTTCCAAAGCTGCCTTCTACTTAATGTTGGGAAATACTGCTTGTAGGAACATTGAGCTCTGTTGCTATCTCTGCTCTGCAGCTTTTCACTTCTCTAACTGGAAGATTTGGGGTCCATTTCTGATTTTTTTGAAGTCATGGCACATAAGGCACAAATAATTTTTTTGAGCAGCTTAAAGGAACTAGACATGGAGGAAAGATGTCAAAACAGATTTTGACCCCAAAGAGCCAGCTGAACCAATTGAAACATACAGCTTCAGAAGACTGCTGTTGATCTTGCCTGGATGCTGCTGCACCTTATACCAGTGACATGACAAACAAGTGTGTGGCTAGCCGTCGCGAATGCCGATGCTTTTTATGCCTGCGCGAATGGATTTATTACGTGGAGCTCAGCGTGCGCGGAACTGGCCCCACCCCCTTTAGCCCTGGGACACTCTAAGCCTTGGCCGGGGCAAGCCCGGACGAAGTTGGCAGAGCGAGACCCGCAGGACTCGAACCGGCGTCCTTCCGAGAAGGAGCACGGATCCAGGGGCGGCGGCTTTACCCACACGGCCACAGCCGCCGGCACAAACAAGTGAATACCTTACTATCTCACACTCCTTTTCCTTTTGCCAAGTTTCTTCCCTCTTAGGTGCTCACAGACTAACAAGTTTTTCACCTTAAAATTGTCTATAGCAGGTCCACGTAGCCTTCTCTGTTGTGACTCCCTGAAAGGAGGTTAAAAAAACCCCCAAACAGCAGGGTGTTGGTTTAGACCAGTAAAAATGCATAGTTCTTCAAACCTTGAAGTCTTTGCAATGCAGTTTTAATGCTTTTGTAGCAATGTCTTCACAGATCTAAATGCGTCTTTTAAAACTAGAAAACAGTATTACACAGAAATACTTTTTCTTGATCAGAAAAGCGTGCTCCCCTGCTCCTCACATCTTTTCTTGTTCCCTTCATGCAAAATCTTTGCACCCTACAGATAGCAAGTATGGTTGGACGAACAGTTGGACTTCACGATCCTAGAGGCCTTTTCCAACTGTAATGATTCTATGATACAAATTAGATCAATCTCTCCCTCAGGTAGGAGCTTCTTTTTCTTCACTCATTTCTTGTCACTACACCCAAATCTTTATCTTCTTTCTCCTTTTCTGTAGCCTAACTTTCATACCCAGTATCACTCTGCCTCATGCTCAGACCACTGGATCACAGAAGCATATTTTAGTGAAGTTAAGGAAGATTGTTGAGAACTGGAAAAAAAAATGAGATCTCTGACAGCAGGCATGGTTATGCCAGTCCAGACTTGACACACTTAAAGTTGTCCAATTCCTCACAGTCTAGTGGCAAGATTGTATCCCTGTCTGTGATAGTGAGACTCATAATCCTCTATCATACCACCACTCCACTATCCCCCTTCTCACACTTTCCTGAGACTGCCATAGAAATAGATAGTCAACCTCCTTCAAGTGTGTGCCTTTTCCATGATCTCTTAGCAAAACAAGAGCCACAATCAGAAATGTGTGTGCAAGAGAAAGATCTGCTGGGATTGAGGAAGCTTTTCTCTACCTTTCTCCTTCCTTTGTGTTTCAATCCACTATCAGCTTTCTTCTTTCTCCAGGTTTCACCCAGATGAAAAGAAATAAAAAAATGCCACTTTTGGCCCTGGTCTTCAGCTATATCCTAAAGCACCTAGGTTATCTTGCTAACAATTCAAATTGCATTTGTAGGGGCATTTTCATTCACTCATTTTTAACAGCAACTAGATGACTAGACAGGTCTCTTACAGAGAGCTTACTGATGATTATTTAAATATTAATTTTTCCAGGAGAGTGGGGTAGGGGGATGGGAGGTTACATATTTATGTAATACCCTTTCCTTGTACTGCAAAGATAATTTGATCTTCATTTTGCAAAGAAAACTACATATTTTTAAAGATGATCTAATTAAGAAATTGAGATTGGTATCATGGGTCAATGCTTTCAAGAGGGAAAGTAGCAGCAAGGAAGAGAGGCAGGAATAAGACTTCTGCAGTGTTTAAAGGGCACAGGAACAACATTCAAGATGCCCTACAGCTGAGTAGCACCATTATCACTCATTCAGAGTAATATTATTTGATTCCTCATACTTTTGTGACTGTAAAGGTCATAAATGAAACAAACAGGGTACTGATGAACAGTACTAGCTTTGGTATTCTGTTCTACTAACATTGCATAATGTTTGCACCCTGGCTTTGTTTATGCTTCATTTAGCAGAGTAACCTTTTATTCATCTCAGATCTTATGGGAAAAACAGAATCAATGACACTAGCAAGCTCTAAAAAGGATTTTTTTAAAAGCTAAGAAAGCTTTGATCCTGTCGGAGTAGGTCCACTGGAGGGCCATGTTGATGCTCAGAGGGCTGGAGCACCATTCCTGTGAGGACAGGCTGAGGGAGCTGGGGTTGTTCAGCCTGGGGAAGAGAAGGCTCTGGCAAAACCTTGCAGCCTTTCAGTACTTGAAGGAATATTATAAAAAAGATGGAGATCAAATTTTTACACAGGCAGATAGTGACAGGACAAGCGAGAACAATTTTAAACTAAAAGAGAGGAGATTCAGTTTAGATGTTAGGAGGAAATACTTAACCAGAGGGTGATGAGGCACAGGTACAAGTTGCCTAGAGAAGCTGTGGATGCCCCATCCCTGTAATTGTTCAAAGCCAGGTTAGATCAGAAAGAATGGCAGTTTCTTTAATAACAAAACAACTATTTAAAAATTAAATACTGGTTTTGTTTAAAGGCCATCTCCAAGGCCCAATTTATAACCTACCATAAAATATGTGAGCTCCTTGTGTTCCTTTGATTATGGAGTATTGTGTGTTTCACGCAGGCTGTAGAGTGAGCAACAGTTATTCTAATTTTACCTGGCTGAACTAGAATTCTAGGGGCAAAAAAGTAATTAAAAAAAAAAAAAGTAAAATGGTGTACTTTTCCTTATTGCCAGTAAGAGCACAGCACTGGAGCTGCTGGGCTATTAACTGAAAGAAAGATGACAGAGTTCACATTAAAAAAAGCATAAATTTGCTGCTAAGGAAAAAAGTCACCAGTGGCACTTTAAACCCTCTTACCTTTACAATAATCAAATTTCAAAAATGATAAATAGGAATAATTCCAAGAGGATGACACTACAATGAGTGATAGTGAAATCAGAGGGACCTCTCATCTTCACAATGGAAAAGGGAGACATTATTCTCCAATCGAATGTGCCACCTCTCTCCTCCCCTGTACACAAGCAATTTAATATTCTTGCCAACAGACTGTCACAGTCTTTCCTCTTCTAGCATTAAGTCCTGACATTCATTTATATGCCTCTAATTCAGCCAAGTTCTTCAAATCAAAAGCTTAGGAGCTGCCTTTACCTAATTTCATACTTTGCAACCTTAGCCCCATCATCCTTCTCAGCTAAGAAATGCTGCTAACCAGTTGAAGAAGCACTCCTGCCTTCAAAATGCTCACACCAGTGTGGGTGTGGATATACTCACAATCCTCTTGGGACTTGCTCAGAATTTCTGTTAAGTTCAGACCACAAAACCTACCTAAACCCCTTTTGCTCAAAAGACTTTCCCCAATTCTTGGGATGCTGCTTCCTCCTAACTCTGTTTCATGTTAAGATGATGCTTCAGTTTTACTAAGCCGCATCCTTGCTCAAAAGCTGTATTAAGTCCCAATCTCTTATCTATACCTTTCTTTCCATGTGCCCTATTAATCTAAAATGCAACTTTGTCTATTGCATGATTTACAACCAAAAAAGGGACATGGTAGATGAACTCCATACAGAAGACCCTGGATCTGACTCCTTGAGGCTAGTCTGAATGCATTTAAAATAAGCAACTCTGCAAGTTCCTTCCTTTGTTACCTTGAAAATGAATACCACACAGAAAATTCAGGTGACACTTAAAGAGCTATGAAGAACTCAAATCTTTGCCCCTGATGACAGCACACTGATTCAGAACTTGGAAGCCTATAAGTACACCTTTATGGTTAGTTTGGCAACCTGAGCTGCAAACACCACCTATCTATTGATGAATGGCTCCTAATATAGCATTAGATGGATTCTGAAATTTTTGCATAAGTCAGCAGCAATGAATTCTGCCTGCATTTCATCCCAGGAACGGAATTCAAAAATAATTACTTTTAAAAACCATCTTCCAAATGAGACAGAAACCCACAATGGTGCAAATAGTGCATAAAGTCTTCAGCTGAGACCCTGCAATACAAAGCCCTATTTTCTCTATTGCACAAAGCATAGATAAAATCAAAGAACCATTGAATCATAGAATGGTTTGGGTTGGAAGGGACATAAAGATCATCTAGTTCCAACTCTCCCTGCCATGGGCAGAGACATTTTCCACTAGACCATATTGCTCGAAGGCTCATCCAACCTGGCCTTGAATACTTCATGATGGAAAATCCAAAACTTCTCTGGGCAACCTGATAGACAGATATGTACGTACACAGAACTTATCACACTTATTTTTTCTTGCAAGTAGAACAGGAAATAAAATGCACAAGAATTTTGACTTCTTCAAAACACTCCATCTCTTGCATGATTCTGTACCTGTCTAATCACAGCAAACAGAACAAATAAGGATAATATAATCCGCATCTCTGCCTGCAAACTAAGACACAGCTGGTGTGTCAAATTTTGCATCTGCCAACCTTGAAAGCATGCCTGTAAGTAAACAATGTAGATAATATAAAAAGCTGCAGTACCCATCAATTATGTCTACTTGCCACAATGATCCTAAGTTTCCATTTAACAGGAACAGTAATAATTAGAGTAGGACTGGATTCTCTTCAAAAGCACAAAGTGCCTCGCTGCCATCACTTCACAGATGGGAATAACCATTGCAAACACCCAAACTTTGAATTGAAGTGACGGTTCACCACTGTCCAGAGCTCTACCAGGACAAGACATCTCAGATAATCCCAAAAGCTTCAGAGGAAACGTGTACCATGCATAGTTTGGACACTTCGATAAGAGAGCTAAAGCACGTGGAACAGTTAGGGCAAATAAAGACATGTCAATGCTGTATTAGTGAGATACCTGTCTCCCTGCCACATTGGTGAGAGGAGAAGCCCTGGAAGCAACAGAGCCACACAAGTGAGACGCTGCACCTGTGACAACCACTCCTGCTTGTCAACAGGATGACCGGCCCAAATTCAGCCCCATTACCATATGGCTGGGCTGCTTTGTGTACTTGAGATGCATGACTAGACCTTGCTACCACTTTTTTTCCCCCACAAACTTTTGTCTCTTTCAATAATCTGTGTTCTTGTACAGCTGTCTTATAAATAATTGGTGTATTGGCACAGCCACAATATAAAATGCTACCATGCAGAAGGTCAAGGTTGAAATCTGACCTCGATGTTTATGCACTGAGGAGCAGAGTGAGAGTTTTGAGGCTCTCAGGGGTTGCACGGGATATTTTGCCATTTCATGCTGACGACTCATGAACTGAAACTTTGGTAGAATGAGTCAGGAAACAAGTTTATTAAGTTCCCTCTCTTTCCTCTTTGGTATTGCCTGAGCAGCAGTTCAGCAAAAATATTTCAAATAAATAGAGAAAGCAATTTAGGTAAATTGCCCTCAAACCCAACACAGAAGCCACAGTTCTAAACATAAGTTCTTTGATACCTCATTGCAAAAATAATCCAGGATTTCTTACCTGTTGCCTATATATTTCTTGTTTTTCCTTTCCCCCTGCCTGTTCCAAGCAATACAGAAACAGTACTACTGGGAGTATTCACACATTTAAAGTAAAGGAAGTTTCATTTAAAGAAAGTTTCTCTATCCCCCGTTCTCTGCAGCATACATTTCCAGCAAAACCAATTCCCCACATTTCTTCTCCCAAAGTCCCAACTGAGCAATAACCTCTAAAAACCCAGGTGGCCCATAACAGTTAGAGTCATAGCAATGAGAAGGGCACTCTATCATCTGCTTCCTCAGCAGACAGCTTGCCAGCTTGCTGCCAGGGTCACCTTTGGCAAGGTTCCCATGTGCCTCCTCCTTTGCTGCAGGACAAGCCATTTACCTCCTGCCAGAGCAGCTCCTGCTGCCAGGCTCGGAGGGACTCCAGGTCTTCTCATGTCTCTGCCCGATGACTTTTTTCTTTTTGAAGATGTTCCAGGCATTTGTAGAGCAGACCTGAAGTAGCTACACCTGAGCTGAAATGCCCTCCGCAAGCATCCAAGAAAAGTGGTATTTAACAAATGTGTCTCACTTGCCCTAGTTTAGTTATCTGCATCAAGATGAGATAAGCTTGTATTTAGAACACTTCTCTCATTTGACTGTTTTTCAGATCACTTAGTACTACACAGCAGGTGACTGATGAAGGGAAAACATATGCAATCATTCCAATTAAAATCTATATCATAACATATGTTCCAAGGCATTTGAGTAAGACTGCAGGGCCATCTTTAATTCTTGCATTTTCTGTTGCTGAAGAGCTGAACTGCAAGGAACTTTGCAAAGACAAGAAAAAACTTTCCTCATTATACATAGAACTTTTGGAAAAGTTGATACAAAACTGCTGCTTCTCCTGAGCATACCAAGCTGTATCCTTTCAAAGACTTCCAAAGGTAGCTAAGTTTGGGTGAATTTTTACTGGGATAAGCAGAAGAGACATTCCTGAAAAAGGCTTTCTCTCCCTCAGCCAGTACCTACTGAACTGCATGTCTGTTTTCCAGTGCTTCAAAAAGACGTATCTTCACAATGCAAAGTTTGTCACACTTTCTCATCATAGGCAAAACAACTTTCTTTAAATTCATTCCTGGAAATGGCAGAACAATTTTGACTGACAGCACTTTACAAAAAGATAAAGCAGACTTAGATGGTTACCTTGGGGAAGGCAGAAGAGGGCCACAAGAAAAACTTTAGTGCAAACTGTTTAAGTTGTCATTGTTCTTAAAATTATGGGTTTAGCCATCAGTCAGTTTACAGAAGTCTCAAAAAAGCCATTCCTCCAGCAAGGGAGATCTTCAAGAAGCACAGAAAGGACACAACCTTTCTTGGTTGCCTTCTCTTTACAGCTGTTTTCTAGTTTAAACACAGCAGTTGATGCTCCTCCCACATTCTATATCCAACTAAAGGAATGGCAGGATGGACTGAGACCAGCAGCACCAATGCCTTGCCATGATTTATAACATCAAATGCTGACATTTATAATCTGGTCTGTTATGTGAAAGCCAAAAAGTAAATGAAATGAAATGCACGGTGGCTGTTCATCTAACAGTTTCTCTGGCATGTTCAAGGGTAGAGACTTTTGCTGTGATCTAGATCCAATGCAAGATGACCTCTAAAACTTATCACAAACGTGGCGATTTCATGCATGTTGACCCTGTTGCCATGCTAGAGTACCAGAAGAGAAATATCTTAACAAAGGGGTGAAGAGAAAATAGGCTTGGCATGTTCTCTTTTCATTAGTAGATGGGATAGAACTGAGTGGTTCTTATTCTCCTTCTAAGCACTTACGACAGTACCTGGTAGCACTGCTGTGGCTAGGGGTTAGATGCAGCTTCATGTGCCTGCAAAAACTAACAAATTCTAGGGAAAGGGTTGCCTAGCAGAGCATATTCAACAACCAGGATAAATGATTCCAGGTATTTAATATGTGAAGGAAGCATCTATTTCCGAAGAAGAAGTAAGTTAAATGTGAATAACAACAGCTAGTTGTAAGTTGCTGGTGGCCTCCCTGAGCCAAAAAAGTAGCAGCAAGAATTACAGGGAGACCTTGTTCTGGATTTTCTTCACAGCTATGGGAGATGTTGTGCCAAAATTATATGGATGATGGAGAGGAAACCACAGTGTCTGTGTGCCTGCAGTTTAATTTACTCTCACTCTCTTTGCTTTTTTTTTTTTTTTTTAACTTTAAGCTCCTTGAAACCTTTAGATTGCAATTAAGAACTCAGGCAACATTACTTGAATCAGCAACAGCTTTTGGATATAAAATAAAGGATAAAGAAAAATCCAGTGAGCACTTTTTAAAGAAAGTATTGAAGGACTTCCTAGGTAACATAAGACATATCGCAAAGCTCTGCCTCAAGGTGTACATATTACCATCTTTTCATGTATACAGCCTTTGGATTAACTGCCAGAAAAAAGGAAAATTAACTCTGTAATTCAGAAGTAATTTGGGTTGGAGATGCTTGTGTGTAAATACAACAGGAAACCTTACCCTAAAAGAGCCCTTTCCTTTTCTTTAGCGCCCTCATCTCTGTTCCCCTGTTGTCTGTTTCTTTTCTCTCCAGAGCCTCATTGACTCTGACACCATCCAGCCAATTGCATCTATTGGCAAAGCCCTACTCTGCTTCCAATTTCATGCAGGAATTCTGAGGGTCTGGGTCACCACATAACTTGAGTCACTTTCAAGAAAGAGTGCTTTTATACCGATGTGGGTTCTGCATGTAAAAATGCAACTTTATTAGCCAGGGCAGAAATGCCTGGAGGCACATAAGAAGAAGGAAGAAACTTCAGCTTGCCACAGCTTTACCTGTAACCTTGGGAAGCTGTCATATCCTTCATTACTCATCTGTTCAGGAAGGGTTGGCACTTTTTCTGGCTGCAGTGAGCCATGACTTTTCTGATAGTGCAAGAATTGCAATAAAGATGAAACTGGCAAATGGTTTACGTAAGTACTCTTCATAAAATCACTGCCACCCTCTTCTCCTCCTCCAGGAAGAAAACAGGTAAGATTTAAATGAAACCTGCAGTCAGGTGCTTGCCTTTGGTTTAGTTTGAAGGCAAGTTCAATTACTACAGAAACTTCATTTTCATTACGGTCCTCCAGCACTTACACTGAAATAGCAACATGACCAATCAATAGTAGCTCTTAGAATATTCTGGCCAGTTTCCTTACAAATTAAAATCATGGAACTCACAGAAGATCAAACAGCACTAATGTAAGTCACCAATGAATTGATTATAAAAAGAAAAAGCCATTGATTTTTTTGGCTGAACATAAGGTAACACACAAATCAGTTTTTATCAGTACTGCTTCTCCAAACTACTCTGATAAATATTGAGCTTATAGGCTTGAACTGATCTCTCTAAATTAACAAAGAGTGCAAACACACACTTAGGAAAAAGATACAAAGACAGGTTATTATAGGTATTTAAAATTAATGTAGGGGAATGTGGTTTAAACAGCAAATGCACTGAGAACAAAACATTTCACTCATTGTACAGATGAGCAATACCACTGGAAGTATAATTCTGTATAACAAGATCATGTTGTAAGATGTGGCATAGATGCAATTATTTTTGAGTAATTGTGTTGGTTTCAAGATAAATCCGTTCAGCTTAGGTGTTGATTTCCCCCCCTACCTACATTTACAGCTCACAGGCCTCAGTACTGTCTTCTCTGAGCAGTACACGTCTCCCATGTATATGGTACCATCTCACAGGATCTCATTCAGATCTCATTCACACCAGTTTTGCACCAGAACACCATTAATCGAGATGGTTCATATTCACCAGCAAAATACCTAAAAATAGTCATACTTTAAAATCCATCCCTTTTCAGCATAAATGTTCTGTAAAATGATTAATGAACCGTTAACCTTAGGGAATAAAGGGATAAAAATCTGCCCTACTGCATCCCAATTTACCCTCTTTGTCTATGCCTGGTACAGGCATTCCAGGAAACGACCTGAAGGATTCTTGAAATTTCTCCTCTTGGCCTAACCTGTCAGGCACAGTCTGGGTGTCTTATATCTTTGGAAAAAATCAAGATAATAGAGTAGTTCAGTTCCAGATTTTTTTAAAATTCCTCCGTAAAGGGAAGTCTTGGGAGACATTTAGTGTTTTCCTCTTCCTGGAATGGAGGCAGGAATGGTGCCTTTGCTGCTCTCATTTCCTTAGACATGGGCCCTTTTAGAGACAGGTCCTGGGGTTACAGCACAAGTTCTCTCTAATATAAAGAAAATCAGACCTGTCCCTTATTTCTTAGTCTCTCAGATGAATGCAATGGTACTAAACCAAATACGAGGCTGTATTTTTGTAAGTGGATTTTTTCTGATTACAGTGTTTCTCTTGCACTGAATTGCATGGCACATGCAAAAGATCCTTTCATCTCCATGAAGCTTAACTACCACGAGTTTTGTAAAACTTTCTACCCCTGCACTCTGAATTTAAGTACTTCAGCTACCTGCTTAATTTTTTTTCCAGGCCAGCACAAGTCAGGATACTCCATTATCCTTGTTAGTCTGTGTTGACCAGCATAGTAAGTAACAGATAAGCCAACTTACTGACCCATTTGCAGCTGACCAGAGGTACGAGCATGTAGTAGAGATGGCAATTCCCTTTCATACTGCATTTCTTGGCATGTGTGCATAGTCTTCATGCAAAGTGGAAAGATTTGATGAATCCTTCTTTCCTATCTTTTACTAAGTACCTGTGAGGGTGATTTGCTCCTCCATCCAGGCTTCAATGGGATGATAGACAGGAGAGATTACTACAGCAATCTCCTCCTTTCATCCTTTATCTGTAATTACTTATAAAAAAAGTGCAATAGCATACTTTAAACAGGTAGAGACTGCTTCCAGGGCAGTCTTAAGGATCCAAGTACTTGAATTAGCATCTGAAAAATTGAGACCATGTGCTTTTTAAGGAGATATCAGGATAGATTAGGAAGGCTTTCCTTTAATGAATGCCCATCGTGACATACGTTAGGTATTTCAGATTGATTTCTTATAACTGTACACTATTTAGACTAAGAGCATACGAGTATAGGTTTCACCTTCCTGACAAGTCTTTGAAGACAATTTGTCCATGACTCTCAGTACGCAGTAAGTAAAACAGAATTTTCATACACGAAGTGGGACCTGGAAGATAATACCTTCCTCTCCCTTCCTAGTTATTTATGACAATTAAATTGTACCTTTAGTTTTCTGTTTCAGGGACATCTCATTTCACCTTTACAGTTTTTTCTCCCATACAAAGCAATGTTTATTAAGCTGCTTTTAATGAGGTTATAGTTTCAAAAGCACTTGGGAGAACTATTAATTGGACCTGTTAGAGTAATTTGTAACTTATGTAGTTCACCTAAATAAACTCCATTTATTTTTCTTTAGGGATCATCAAGAAGTTTGTAAAGAAAGAAATACCTGTGAGATTTACGAAATCCTTGTAAAACATGACAACTCCCCCCTTCTATAATCACCTACTAGCAACACGGCTATTAAACTGCAGCAGCAAATCACACTCTGGCAGAGAAAAGAAAGTAAAAAAAAAATTCCATGGGGCAATTATACTTGGGAATCATGAAAACCATTCTTTTGTCATTAAAACAGCCTGGTTTTAATTGCTTGCAACTTACAACTTGTGCACAGTTCAAATATTTGATGTGATTTTTTCTTACAATGGTTACTTCTCTCAGGCTGTACTTCTTTTCTCTCCCTTTAGTTATTTTAGCTGAAACAGGTCATCTGTGTCTGACAGTATCATTAGGGAAAGCCATACTGTTTTGCCCCACCTCTCCTGCCCTCCCCCCTGAAAATTCTGTAGGCTTTATACTGAAAATTCATGTTCCCTATGCATCTTCACTATCTGACAGATCTGGAACAGAGAATCAAGAGAAGACCCAAGAGGAAGGAAGAGAAGAACTTTTAGAGCAAGAAGGGGAAGAACTGAGGTGAGAGGGTTATTGAACTGAAAAGCAGCTGCAGTACAAGAAACTTGGGAATCGTTTGCTACAAGACAGGGACAGGAGAAAGGGCTAAAGAAGGAAACCCACGAAAACTGCAAAAGACCTTTAACAGAGGGAAATCAGCAGTGTGAGAGAAATGTGTTGGAAAATTACCCAAGCTTTACTTGGCAAAAAAACTGGGCTGTAAGAAGAGGGAATAGTATGTTGGGGATTTAGGACCTTCTTGAAAAGAAGACTCAAATTAGGTCAGTAAAGAAAGGGAAAATCAAGAAGCTACTGGGAAAAAGGCAGTAATGCAGCTCAGAACCAGGGTAAGAACAAAGAATGGAGGAAAGAAGCATCACGTTTGCATGAAACAGACAAGAAGGAACGTGGCATCCTGAAACTTTACAGCTGTTCTCTGCTGTCAGCAAATGTCTCTGAAACCCTGTGGTCACATATGTATACCAAGACTTTTCTGGTCCCCAGAAAGCACATATGTACTGTGCTGGACAGCTGGTCTGATAACCTGGCTAACAGAGAGCAGACTGGTGGGCTTAGTGACTCTCACTCTTTTCAGGAACTGTTCAGATACAGATGTCAGAAGTTTAAAGTTTTTCCTGTACAGAAACCTAGGTAATGGTACATATAAATGTGTTAACCCTGTTAAACATGTAAGCTCACACAAATATTGGGAAACAACAAATTGAGACTTGCTTATGTAACACAGTGATAGCAATCATTGGATAGAGAAGTCTATTTTCTAACAAGGATCCCATTCCACATCTCTTTCACTGCTCAGCAGTCCTCACAATGAAACAAATGTTCTACCCACTGGAGAAAACAGTAAGTTTTGAGAGAACTAGCATTGAATGAATTGGGTAGCAGGTGTATAAGGCATAAAGAGGGAACTGCAAGGAAAAGAAGAAGGTTGTGTAACATGAAGGCAACACCTGAGTGCTGCTTTGAAGTACCAGATTCTCTTTCTGTCACAATTTCTGTAAAGGTTGAAAAGGACCAACTGCATTGGCCCTCGATTGCAAGCATGTTCTTATTTCACTATCAGCAGTCAGCAGCCGTATCTCTTGATCACACAAAGAACTGATCAATGAAAAAGTGGAGTTTGAATTTGCCAGCCCAAAAAGCTGGATTTTTTTAAACCATAATGCCTATTTACCTTAGGTTTCTATGCTACCCTTATCTCAAGAGGTGTTAAAAAGGTATTTATTATTTCTTTTAAAGCAGATAAATAAAGAGGATTAAAGCAGGCAAGGAGGCAGGAACGGATGCCAAACTGATAGGTATCCATCATCTTACAGGCTCATGATGAGACTAAGTGAAGTCAGCACGTCATATTTAGTAGCAGCATGAGAGACAAATGGTTAAAAGGAGTAACACCCACTTTCTATTGTAAAAGAACAGTCCTGAAAGCCAGAAAACTTGATAGCAGAAAAAAATCACAAGGATCAGACTTCTGTGAAGGAAAAAGTATCTTCTTATACCAAGGGAAAGTCATATCCCAAAACATGTATCTTTTGCTTAGATGAAATTATAGAATCACAGAATGCTTTGAGTTGGACGGGACTTGAAAGATCACCTAGTTCCAATCCCCATGTTGTGGACAGGGACACCTTCCACTAGACCAGGTTGCTCAGAGCCCCATCCAAACTAGTCTTGAACACTTCCAGGGATGGGGCATCCACAGTTTCCCTAGGCAACCTGTTCCAGTGCCTCACACCCCTCACAGTGAAAAACGTCTTCCTAATATCCAATCTAAACCTACTCTCTTTCAGTTTGAAGCCATTCCCCCTTGTCCTATCACTACATGTTCTTGTAAAGTCTCTCTCCATCCTTCTTGTGAGCTCCCTTCAAGGGACTGGAAGGCTGCAATTAGGTTACCCCAAAACCTTCTGTTTTCCAGGTTGAACAGTTCCAACTCTCTTAGCCTTCCCACATAGGAGAGGCTCTCCATCCCTTTGATCAGCTTGGTGACCCTCCTCTGGACTCGCTCCAACAGATCAATGTCCTTCCTATGCTGGGGACCCCAGAGCTGGATGCAGCAGGTGGGGTCTCACCAGATCAGAGCAGAGGGACAGAATCCCCTCCCTCAACCTGCTGGCCACGCTGCTTTTCATGCAGCCTAGGATACAATTGGCTTTCTGGGCTGCAAGTGCACATTGTCAGCCCATGTCCAGCCTCTCATCCACCAGCTCCCTCAAGTCCTCAGCAGGGCTGCCCTCAATCTGCTTGTTCCCCAGCCTGTACTGGTACCAGGGGTTGCCCTGACCCAAGTGCAACACCTTGCACTTGGTCCTGTTAAACCACATGAGACTCCCATGGGCCCACTTCTCAAGTTTGTCCATGTCCCTCTGAATGGCATCCTGTGCTTCAGTGTGTCAAGTACACCACTCAGCTTGGTGTCATCTGCAAATTTGCTAAGGGTGCACTTGATCTCTTCACTTATGTCATTAGTGAAGACACTAAACAACACTGGTCCCAATACAGATCCCTAAGGGACACCACTTGTCACTGATGTTCATCAGGACTCTGAGCCACTGACCATTCCTTATCCATCTAAGAACAGTTCACCCATGGAATCCATCTCTCTGCAATTTAGACAGAAAGATGTTGTGGGGGACCATGTCAAAGGCTTTACAGAAGTCCAGATAAATGACATCTGTAACCCTTGCCTTGTCCACTGATGTAGTCACTCCATCACAGAAGGCCACTAAGTTGGTCAGACAGGACTTGCCCTTGGTGAAGCCATGCTAGCTGTCCTTAATCACCTCCCAGTTCTCCATGTGCCTTAGCACAGCTTGCTAGCACTACAAAGAGAGAATTTATTTATTGTATACATCCATGCCTGACTGTCAGTTTGTGCTAGTGTCAGTGGTGCAGGAATCTGGCACTGACAGCAGAACACACGAACAGCGTGCTTGATAAACAAGGAAACTGCCCAGTAAAATGAGACACTAACGTGCCATAGTGAATGTGAATCACACATTGGCCTTCAGGAGAGACAAAAATCACACGTGTTCTACCTAGTGACACATCTTTGAGTGGGTATTTCTGGAACTTTTAGAGGTGTCTATGTCATCTTCTGCCTTAAGAACAATCCAATACATTTGGAATGACCTTGGGACACTGAGGTTTTCTCCTTGAGATCTGCATATTGCCTGAAGCACTCAAACTGTGGCAGGATTAGGGCCTCAGGAAAAAAACCACCAGGAAATTAATAACTTTGCATTTAGACAAGGATCTGGGCACCTTCAATAAGCCTGTGGTCACACACTGAAGACAGAAAATGCAAAATTAGTATCTACATGAAAAGGTTATAATCTGTCCTGTGGGTCTTGTGACTGTTCTTCACAGACACCTGTCTGGACAGTGGTTAAACAGATAGTCTCAGTTCTCAATTCACATTCCCCCACTGGCACATTCAACATTTTGACTTCAAACCTTGTCTTATAACATAATTTGTGTAGGTGCTTTGTTGCAGTATTTAAAGTAGCGTAATGTTTCAACTAATAACAGCTATCGTGACCTTTGCATTGCACATGAATTTTCCTTCAGTCTGTTTCTGAAACAACATAAGACAAGAAATGTTCTTTAAAAGTTTAAGCAACTAATTCATATTTTGAATTTCAAGGGATCTAAGCCTGCTCCTCTGTGACAGCCAGGAGACCCACAGCTGCATTCAAATGCTAGAGTACTCTACCTACCTGTTCTATCAAAAACTTATAAGGGACAAAGGAAATGTTAAGTTTATACAGAAAGAGAAATAAAAAGGCAGTGTGGAATCCTACAGGTTTCCTGGCTTTCCTTCAACTTTCAAGGTTTTGCAACGTTTATAAGGCTTATGAGGATCTTGAGTCTGTCCTTGGAGTCTCTGGAGCTCCTGTTCCTTTGGGCTTGTAAAACTCTATAGCTCCTAAGGGTCTCCACTGCTCTGCATGCCCCTGGCTGATACTGCTTTATGAAACTTAAGAGCATCCCAAAAGTTCTTTTTTACTTCTCTATTTCTTGTCTTGCAAAAATTACCGAAAGTCTACACTAGACCACAGATTACCTCATTTAATCTTTAAACTACACAAGTTTTCTCTCCCTAGTCCTCTTCTTGTTAGGCAGAATTACTGAAGGATGAGTTGGATTTCTTTAAATGTACTCTCAAAAGATTGTTACAGCATTAATGAATTTATGTATGTGTTTATTTTAATGGGTGAACTTATAGAAGCAAACAGCTTTAAAGATCTACTAGTAAATGACTGCATCAATAATCCGCTTTATAGAAAGTTCTATCAGTGTTAAACATTGAGTTCAGAAAATCGAGGGTGTTGCTCTAGTTAAAATTGACCAGATCTATGTCAGGGCGACTCTGGTAGACTTGGACAAAAACCCAAACTGACTGTATCCCTTTTGTGCAGAACACTTACAGAGTGCCACATTCCAGCAAATCTATTCTGGCTCAAGTAAGTGCAAGAACTGTTAAAGAAGCCAGAGAAACATATGGAATTTGAATGTGCAATCTGTCCTCTTCATTCCTGAAGAGGACAGCGTGGTTTGAACTAACCCAGTACAGAGATGAAAGATGTTGTGTGTCACAGGTGCAAACAGCTAAAAAAAAGCTTCCTTTTGTACCAAAGTCCTGGCAAAAGCTATTAGTTTTGTTTAACTACAGTATCCTTGATTCAAAAAGTTTACCCCAGCAGGAACATCCAAGAATTAAAAAGTAGGTTGCTCAGAAGATCATCATCATCATCAATTTAAGAACTAGAGTTACATGAAAATGTTATGGGCCAGAATTTCAACTAGAGGTGGCCGTTACCTTTGAACTTGTCTGAATGCTGCCTTTCAGAGTTAATTTGGAATATTACCCCAGCAGATGCAACTCCAGTTATAGAGACAACACAGAGCCCAGTGGCATTATGGCAGATTTTGGAAAACCTGAAGGGAAACTGCATCTGCTCAGCTTCAATGTAGTGATAACTTTCATTTCTTCTTTTAGACAGGGGCATTGTGAACCTTTGTAGTTTGTTATTAACATTGCATTCTAATTCCCACTCTAATTCTAGCTGTGAGCAGCTCATTAGCAAGCTTCACCCTGACCACTGCCAAACAGTATTCCCAACCTAAGTTTATGGTTTGGAATTAATATTTACTATTTGGTTGCCACAGGAGAAGATTCAGGTTGCAGAATTATTTTGAGAGTGGAATTACCTCAGTATTTCCAAAATACTACTATTTCGAAGTCTCTTTGAAACTACACAGCACTACCAACCTGGAAACCTTTTTGTCAGAGTTTTTAAAAAAAAAAAATCTCTTCAAAGAAGCTGAATTGACAAGTTTATTTCCTAAGACCCAGCTGAGCAAGATTGTTCAGGATGTACTTAAGCAAGCACAAGTGCAACCCCAGAGAGTTCAACCAGAATAGCCACATCTACATTATATACACACTTGATTACCCTGCACAGAACCCCTTGATGCCTTTTTCATTCCAGTTTGTCTAGGTTCCAGAAACAATAAAATGTACAAGCTTCCCAAGTGACCTCTTGAAGACTTCAGGTAAAGGAACTAAACTTTGAGAAATACAGCACCTTTGAAACAGCTTATGCTTACAGGAGTAAGAAAAGTCAGTTACACACTACAGGACTGTAGCTGAAAAGTAGTTCAGGATTATTTTCTTCATCTAGTGTAACCTTTTCAAATCAAGTTCCAATTTCATGCTATCACAATGTATTTTATGACTCTTTCCAGTTCAGGCCACACACAATGCTACTTTACAGGATATAATCATCCACCAACAGAAGAGAGGATTTCAAAGCAAATAATGCTATAACTATATATATAGGAGTAATATATTCTGCTGCAAGTTGATACCTGGAGGACCCTACAGAATGCACTAGACTTTTATATAACTTTTGGATTATTGTACCCCTCCCCCTGCTCCCCCCCCATGCAGGCTAACCTACTAATCTAGTTTCAAGCATCACCTTCCAAGCCACTTTACCCAATGTACTTCCTCTTGTTTTAGTCTATTTTTAAATTCACATCAACCCTTTGCTTTACAAATAGTGTGTGGGTAACAGAAGAGTTGGGGAACCTGGTAACATTTCTGTAATTCTTAACCTTTTCTTCATGGGTCATACCCTCCCTTTCATGCTACTCCTGACTGAGTTCACTACTCTTCAGCAGAACAAAGAGAAAATTCAAATCAGCAACATTTCCCTGGGCAGAATCAATGGATTAGGATGAATGATGCCTTTGCACCATGGTCATAACATAACTTGTAAAAAGCGAAGAGAACTTCTTAACAAATATTTTTGTTCACACTGCTGCCAGAAAACTATGCAGAGTAGGTAAATTGGAAAAAAATCAAAACCTACTAGGGCCGGGTAAAATCTAGAAAAATCACAATGCATTAGAAAGCCAGTCCACTGGATCCCTCCTTATTTCTTCTTGCAGACTCTGCTGGACCACAATCCCATACATTTCCCAGTGTTTGATTCCCTTTTCCTTCCCTCCTTCTGACTCCACAAATCCCAGATTCTTCTACCACCTTAAATTTCCATAGGATAACACATTCTTTGCCAGGAAGGCGGGCATGATAAATCCAGCTTGGTTGCTGAGAACAAATGAAAGTTTATTCAGGGAGAAAATGGCAGGGAGAAACTAACTGGTATGTGCTGCCTTTATAAGCCTGAAATTTCAAACTAAGTTCTGTATTCTCCTGCACTAAGATCTATCCAGATAACACTGAAAGAAGGTTCCTGCCTTGACAAACTGCAATTTAGAACACAACAGGGCTTTTCATCATGTGGTCTTCTCCCCAAAACCTGCGAAGATTTCTAAAAGATCCTCAGTGAAATGCAGGCTGACTCCCTCCCCGGGGTATACATGAGAATGGGGATGGGAATTTCCTCTGAAATGAAAGTCTGCTGGGAAATGTGTGTCTAAAGCCAGGGGTTCATTTTTTTTAGAGGAAGTGGAGTAAAAAGAATCTTGTTTCAACTGTCATGATAGGGTTTGGTCATCCATCATTTTCCAAAGAAAAAGAACAAACATATGAAAGCACCTAAATTCTAGTTCTTATCAGGAACTAGAGCTCATCTGAGCTGTCTCCACCTTTCTGGACGTGAACTTGCATGACTGCCCATCAGGCTTGCCATACACCACACAAACCTGCCGCTTCAGTTCTTGGTAGTTAAGTAAGCAGAGATGTATATTGCAATAAAAAAAAATAATAATCTGCGTCTCAAAGAAGAATAAAGAGATTTGTTTCAGAATAAACAAATACCTGACATTATTCTTTTCAGTATTAATCTTTTCCGAGGCTTTGAAGTTTGACAGTGCTATTTCACAAATCCCTAGGAGGCTGCTTTACTGCTAGGATAGAAACCTGATTGTGGAGCTGAGGAGGAAAAGAAGAGAAAGATCCCACAACAGAGAAGAAATATTTTAGTCTGGTTGGTGAATATTTCTATTTCTTGCTGCCGTGAATTTTCTGTGTAATGAAAAAACTGAGGGGATATGACAACTTCCAAAACAAATGGGAACAACTCAATGCCAAATCTCTTCTTAAAAATCATCTTCTCTACTTGACTTTCCAGAGAAACTTTTTATATTTTCAGTGAGTTCAATCAAAGTTTGTATAAAGTGTAAGCTCATTTTTCAAGCTGTGATTTGCCACCTCTGCATTTCCTAACAAATTTTCTCTTCCCTGTTCCTTTCTATGTGGCGGTCTTGTGACTTTTTAATTATGTCTTGGCCATCTCGCAGCACTGGCAAAAGGCAAAAAAATTCTTGTTAGAGCAAGTATGCCCCTCTTTCATGTGACATAGAAATGCTTACACTTCATTAACCTTTATTATAAACTAGTCACTGGAAAAGTTACTTTGCTCGAATCCACACTATGGTTTCACTCTACAAACCACGAAATGTCAGAATGCTAAATTACAGTAAAATACTGCTCACCTCCTTATGAACCCAAGATTAATGATACGATGCAGACAGGAATAGCAGTGCTACTGGGAGCATAACAGGTCACAATCGCTTCTAAAACAGCTCATCAAGAACAGGCAGCAAAACATCGCAGATGGCTCCCAGAACTAAAGCCCCACTTCTCAACTTACCCATCACTGAGACATCATATTCAACCAGCAGAGTAGCCTCCTGCCCGCATTGTTTGAGAATACTCATGGCTTCAGCATGTGTTGTTCCCAACAGTCGGATCCCATCAACACTCAGCAGCCTGTCCCCAGGTTTGATTGTGCCCTCTCTGAAGGGACATTAAGGGAATGATCTTTGTTAAATGTAAGATAAATTGATCTGGAGATAATACCATTTTTATGCAAAGCAATTCTCTCGAACCCTCCCTGACATCCATCCCTGGTGCCTTAACACTTAACATTTACTTTGACAGTGAGAATGTTCAGAGGGCGCAGTGGAAAGGAAATTGCTTTAATTGGAAAGTCAGTGACTGGAAAACAGCTTACCGCATAGTGAAATAATCAAGTCACATTAAATTGCAACTAAGTATAGCTTCTGCTCCAACATATGCTTGCTTTCTGCCTTGTCCACACTACTCTTTTCATACATACATAAACACCTCTTCCTCCGATACTTTCTTAAAAACAAACATGAGGTGTAAACACATGGGTGCAGAAACAGATTGCAAAATATGAATGTCCATTTATTTTCTTTAAAAATCTCTCTTGGATAATTCCATTTTTCTTTTCTTCCTACCCAAAAATAATTTGGCTCTAAATGTATGCTGTCTCCTAGGCATATCTTATAACCTATTCAGAATTATAATAGAAAATGAAGTACTAACATTATCAGCTTAAGAATCATGGAGAAACACAAGGAAACGAGGGTGATGATGGAGAGAAGAAAGTGATGGAACAAAAGAAAGGCTCTCTTGAAACATTTTCTTCTCAATTAATGTTTCCAATGTCAAAAATGTCAACCTATGCTACAGAACACCAGCCTGCTTTAAAGAAACTGCCCTTTGAGTTTCTTTAATGTTTTAAGGACACAAATGTCATTTTTGAAAATATGGTTCGTATATAGAAATAAAGGGAGTATTCTTTATTGATATAAATATAAAATGGTATTACATACAAATATGGCTGAAACATAAATTTGTATGCAGAAGATGTCCAACTGAAGCTATGTGTGAACTCACATGCATATACACACAAACATCTTAACAAAATAATGTAAAAACACTCAAAACACAAGAAAGGATTTACTGAATTTCAAGAGAAAAAGATGATGGTGTTAGAGTATAAAAAGTGTAATTAATACAACCATTGTCCAAAGGATGCAAAACAATGTGCTCTGACCTATTGTAGACATTTGTTCTAATTATTTTAGGTTAATTTTTGAAAGTGTTTAATGGGAAAGGCTGACATGCAAGATGCTAAATTAAAGTTCACATGCACTGTGACATGCTGAGCCTCTGTGGTTGCCTGTTACTGTTGTTGTAATAATTATTGTAACAACAATTAAAGGTAAACCATGAATTTCAAAGGATTGAGTTTGAATACATCTATTTTACTTCAAATCTTAACTTCCGTCCCAAATAATTCACCTTTCTCCATTTCTCTTTCACATGTACTCCAGAGAAAGATGAATTGTACCTGTCAGCAGGCCCTCCAGGTCTAACACATGTTATTACAACAGGACGAGATTTATTTCTGTCATCGTGTGCTCCACCTAGAAAGGAAAAAGAGAAAGTACACCTTCATTTCATAGTTTTCATGAAAGCTCATTTCCGAAAGGCAAGCCTAAATCTTGCTGCATGAACTTTTATAGATGGGCTAAAAAAGATCAAAAAATGGCCAAGCCATTAATATGACCCTCCACTGAATTTAAACTTAAATAAAATTGACTTACTCTATGNATCCCTATTTCTTGTATACTCAGAATAATGAGTGGCCACTAGGGAATTTATGTATTAAATAAAAAAAGGTTTTCCCTGAAGAAACTAATAACTTATCATTGGGGTATATTATTTAACGGCTGCATGTTTTCTTCTATTCTCTAAGTCATTGATAATATTTTAGCTGTACAATTCAAACTATCATCATGATTAATCAGATTTTCTGCCTAGTTTATACAAACATTTTATGTAAATATTTTTTAAGAACTATGAGCTTCATGCTGATTTCAGTGGTAGGAGAATCTGGTCTTACGTGAAATGAAGTTTATCATGTTTTCTTGGCTTAGTTTATTAATCAAGGTTCTTGCATAAACAAAAATTAGAACAGTTCATAAAAGCAGTACATAAAGGTATGGAAAAGGTAATACATTGATTTTTACAAACTGCAGGACATAAATTTTTACATACTTCTGAGTGTTATAAATATAATCACTTTTTTTTGCTTATGTAAAGAATACAAAGGGCTCAAACTCTGTGATAACTCACCTCTTATTACAAATCCAAAAGTGTTTCCCTCTTTATGTAAAGTAACTTCCACAGTTCTAAAGATAAGACCAGATCCTTGTACAGCTAAAAGAAAAACAAATAAAAGAAAAAGAATCCAAAACTTAATTATTATTGTTTTTCTAATTATACACATAGAGTTACACATTTGACAATTTAAGACAGTCATACAATTCAAAAGACTCAATTATAGACCAGTCAGATTGAAGACCTGTAATGAAATACAACTCATCCTCTTTTTGAGACAATTTTGGACCAGTTATTTTGCGAAGTGCCAAGGTTTGAAAAAAGAGACAGAGATGCATATAATAGGTGAGGAATTTGAGTCTTACTGTTTAAATTATGGCATAATTTTGCTTTTCTTATAGTTACAGAAGAGTGGTAGAAAACATGGAAATATACAGTGAGACAAAAATGGCAAATGACATTCTTAGAGTTACCTATTGAGTTTGTTGTTCAGCTATGAAAACATTTATTTTTATTGCTTAAACTGCAGACAATCAACGTTTTTGGGGTGTATCTCTAATATTTCTAATCCCAGACTACTAGATTAAGACGAAAAAATATATTTTGTATCATAAGGATTTTTTTTTTCCTTTTTCACAATTTAGCATGCTCCCTCATAATTGGTGAGTAAAAGAATTCTTTGATTTCTACTCTGTTCAGTAATTTTTCTGTAAGCACTAGAGGAGTGGTGCACAGCTGGATTAGGGGTGAGAAGTTAATGCACAGACCAACACACTTGGGTGCGATAATCCACTTTACAGAATTTGAAATCACTGCTGTTAAGAGACCAGCAGACAGTTTACTATTAGCTTTTACAGGAAAAAATTTTGGCAGGCTCTAAGAACTCTCTTTTCTAAAGGGAGAAGGACATTGGGTAAAATCACACACACTCACACTTCCCACCTTCCAGCCAAATACTGCAACCAGCACAGCATACAAAGCTAAAAAACACAACAAACCAACCCAGCTCTATAAAATACATGTTCTGTGAACAACAGCACTAATGAAATCTTACGTTATTTAATGTTCCTGCCTGCAATAATCAGAGTTTCCCTGTCAGGATATACCCTGAGGGGAAAGCAGACCACGCAAGGCGCCAGGCAGAGTGGTGCCCGCTCAGTGCTGTGTTCCTCTCTCTCTCTGAGGACTCCCCTGCTCCGAGGGTTGCTCGAGTGTCTATTTCCAGGAAATGTACTGTATTGTACTTTCTCTGGAGTTTTTCAATAGTTATGCGGGGAACCAGGAGAACCACCCAGTGAAATCACGTCAGCCTCATTTCCTTAAGAAAACAGGCAAGAGATGGCTCTCCAGAGCACTGCCCTGTGCTGCAATAATTCCTGCTACAGCCTGAAGATCAGGACTGTCTTACCAAGTCCATGCACTTGTTACCTTTTCAGCTAGAAACACATTACTGACTGAAAAGGACTGCATTATGGGGAGGAGCAGACAACTCATGCCTTCATTCCTATGGACAGAAAGTGGCCTTGAGTGTAGCTCAAGATGAATCCATGCTTCCTCATCTGTTTGGTGTGGCCTGTGATCTGCAATGGGGACGGGCAAAACCTGTAGTCCAGCAGTAAGGAATGGTATGCAGCATCCTTCCACTTGGGCAACAGCATTTAGGTGCCTGTCCTTCCACCCCAGCCTCAGCCTGGTACAGGAAAGAAGTCCTTAATCCTTACCAACAGCAAAAAGCAGGGGTGAGACAGGCACTGCCCATGTTCCAGTTTTAAACATTGAGGCAGCTCATGCTGAAAATAGCAGCTGGGTGTTCCTGCTATGAACACTTCCAGACATGGAAACAAGCACGAGGGAGAGTGGGATTACCAGCGCTAAGCCAAATTTAATTCATCATTATTGAACGACTGACACTTCCCTGCTCTAAAATCATGATAGTCCTTCTCTCTGAGGGGGCAACCATGAGAACAACAGTAGAATTTCATTAGGTATAGGGGCCAAGAAAGAAGTGCCAGGACTTCACTACTTGACTTACTGAAAACCTCCCATGTATAACAAAAGCACCGTGTCTAGCTTGTTCACTAGAAGTTAATGGAAACAACTAGACTGCTAATTAATGTCATTATCTATGTTTTTATGAAGAGGTAAAAAATTTCAAGGCCTTTACAAAAATATTACAGTTGCTACTGTCAAAATCTTGTTTCAGTGGGCAAGAGTGGCACATATGCTAAAAGGGGATGAAAAAAAAAGAAAGCTCACTTGCAAAAATGCAAAACAAATAATGCTGGTAAAACAAATACATCTGCAGCAAAGTAACACTGAACTCAGCTGACTTCACTGACTCAGATTCTGTGTTTTAGAACATGAAGTTCCGTTACCACAAGCAAACACTCAAACATTCAAACATATTCAGAACATTCAAAACATACTAAGGTGGTTGTCAGGAGGTCCAAAAAACCCACCAAATATGACTAACCCTCCAGCTGCTAGAAAGCAGTGGGGAGTTCATAATCTTCTGAGCAGCAAAAAGAGTGATGTACTTTTTGACTTCTATTACAAGGAAACTCTATTTAAGGAGGCAAGAATTTCCTAGTTGGCTCCAGAGATTTTTCTGGCGAACACCAGCAAATCACATCTTCTCCCCTTCAGTGAGCAGCATGAAGGAGCACACACTCTTTCAAAGGTGCCACCTGAGACTCACTACTTCACTTTAGGTCCCAAGTTCCCAACTCACTGTTTCTCTAGCTTTCACTTCATGCCTGGTAAACTCAATTGCCCGCAGTTTTCTCCTACAGACACACTGTTACAGCCATAAGGACATAAGAAAGAGCAAAGGAGAAGCAAGGAGAGCATTCAGTAGCACTCTGTGACTTTGGTGACAGCATAAACTTGTATTTTGAAGAAAATCCTGCTCAGTGAAAAGCCCTTGTTTCAGTTCCACAATTCCTGCAAATTTATGTATTCACATGAACTACCCCAACACATCTTGCTCTAGACATGAAACACTGCCTAAAACTGATGTCAGAGAAGAGTGGAAAAGTCCTAAAGGATGTTGTTTATCTGGGAGACCAAGTGTCCTACAAGTGAAGACAAAAGGAAAAGGCAGAGGTAGAACTAGCAGATATTCACAGGCCCCATCTCAGAGGATCTTACTGTAACAAGGATTTTCTTGTCATGGAATCTACCTAATCCAGTATTCAAAATTGCAAACAAAAGTGAACAAAAGCAAACAAGTGAACAAAAAACAAACAAACAAAATAGTGGAGATTGACAACTCTGCTCTGTCATTGATGGGATTTATGCTTCTGAAACATCTAAGAGCAGCCCCCTGTACCACCAGTTCTTTAGTACTGCTTCAACACTTTGATAAGCCACAGGAAAAAATAAAAATAGAACATAAAAACCCCATCACTACCAAAATGACTGTCATCTACCATGCCTACCTCACTGCTGACAACATCTGCTATTCTGCATAGGTTTCAGTTTGCTCTGCAATCACTTACAGACTGGAGGCAGCTCATACTCCACTTCTAACACGACTCTTTCACCAACATTCTTGAGGAGGCTGATGATCTCATCGTGGCGAAATTTAGTCAGGTTGATTCCATTCACAGATTTGATGTAGTCCCCTACATCCAGCTGGTCACTCCTAGGGAAAAGTACATATTCCTTTTGTTAAAGACAGATCTGCTGGACCAAACTTAATACTTCAAATTACTGTTTAGTGATGGTAAGAAATATTTTTTCCATTAATCTAGATTAAAACAAGTTGATCTTTCTAACAAAAACTGGCATTTTGAAATCATAATCTGATCTAGCTTGTTAAATATTAAATGAAGAACATTGTTGCATTATTAGTTCCTGAGGTACAAAACCAAGCTATACAATAAAGCAGATGGATGATAGGACTGGTTTGGACATAGGATCTGGGAAGTCATCTTCTTCATGCCCCTATATTTCTCTCTCACCTTGGGAAGGTGAGAAAAAATGGCTGCCTTCACAGCTAACATCACAGCTACAGAATGTAGGCCACAACCCAAAAGTATATGTTCTGCTCAGTTACCAAGAATGATTTAGCTCAACCTTTATATTTTGACTTGTCTCACTCATGAATAACAGCTTTTTTCTTTCCGGTGCAGTAGTAAGCAAGGTAACTATGACTTTAGAGTCTTTTTAGAATCTTAAAACCAGCTGATGAACAGTCAAAAAAAATTAAATTATTGTAGTATTACCCTTGATTTTTCCATTTTGTCTTTCTCCCTCAGTACGTTATGCTACTTCCCTCAAATTTTTGCTCAAGGACAAAAAAACAGAGAAATAAAACATATTTAATTTAGAATAAATCTCACTAGTCTTTCAAATATCTCATTGGTATTTCTAGTTTTTATCAAAGTAGCCTTGAGCAAAGAGAAGGACCAGCTGTTGCCATTTCCCTGTGAGGCTCTCCAGTGTAATGGGCTGCCATTATAGATGCATCCAGTCATATACTTTTTTGTGACCTTTCTGATGCGGTACATATTTCTAAAGCAACCACAACTTATAATGCATTTTGTGACTCGAGATGTGGTTACCTAGCAGCGATTCCTCCTTGACGAAGGTTAGATACTCTTGGTTTCCCATCCTTGTCAATACCACCCGATACTGTAAGCCCTAGGGTGGTGCCTTCTTTTTTCATTAATTCAACTATTGTTGAGCCCTTGAATTCCTCTGTTGGAAGAAAATTATTAATGTTATTAAAATTTAAGTAATAGCACAGATGTTGCCTTTTTAACGTCATCCACTTCCCTAGAAAATCTTTCTGTGTTAGTAAGAAATAACATGTACATCATGAGATTCTTTATGTTACAATTGACAAGTACTGTGTGCAAGGCTCTGCATATAGATAAATCTTGAGACATATGTTCTCTAAAAGGTTATTAAAAACTATACTAATGTGCTAGTATACTATACAGAGCCAATAAATACAAAGTCTGGCAACACTTATAACTAAGGTAGTTGTTTCACATTTTAAAAAAAGTATCTTTTCTCATTTTCTGCTCTCTTTCTCTGACCTCTGTGTTTTATAAAGTACTTCAACTGATTAAATAGAAGCGTAAAAGATGTAATGATAAAACAGAACCATAATTTTAGATTCAGACTCACTTTGAGGCCATTAGTAGGTGTCAGTGTTACTAAAAACAATTGAACATAACAAGAATCCAGACAGAGATACATTAGATCTTAACAGTTTTATTCTTTATTCTTACACAAACATAGCTCCACTGTAACTCTTTGCAATCTCTGCAGAAGAGGTATAAAGTAAGTGAAGGGCTTTCATAGTCTAGGTGTTATAAAATTTCCCTCACATGCTCTCTGAGACATCCTCTCTTGCAGTTTCTCCCCTTAGCATATTTGGAAAATGCTAAATTAATCCCATAGACCTCAACAAATGCAGGTCACATGCAACATAAAGTCTCAAACTTCAAAAATAGATGTCTTTATCATATATGGATGGGCAAGATAATCAACATATGCACAGTTCCAGCAGGACTGCAACTGCTTGGAAAACCATAAGGCAATCATACCCCAATTGTCCACTGTTTCTAGTCAGAGAAGACCCATTAAAACCATCAGTTGCTCAGGTATTCTGGAAAATGCATGAAATCCTAAAGATCCACTAAAATTCTAGAAGAATCATCCATCTCTGGTGCATTTCAGTATCAATACACAGTTTTCAGGTGAGTTGCTCAGTTACAAACATCATATAGGCACTGTAAACAAACAATATGCCTGCAATGCACTAGCAAGTTTACTGTGCCAGCATGAGATTTAAAGATGAAAAGCCACCCAAAAAAACAAGTGAGCTCCCTGTATAAATTCAAATGTTCATCAGTAAGGTCTAGGGGTAGCACTATACAAACATGAACAAGGCTCTACCAGGATCTTTCCACATGACTGAGAAGACAATCTAATATATTTTCACCTTTAGATGAAGAAATGCTGCCCTGAACAAAAATTGCCAAACCTACCACCATTACCTCTGTATTTGAGGAAATGCTGGCAGACAGAGGAGCTTCCAGTCCTTGTGGACAATCCTGTAATCCTTGGTAGTACTATTAATAGGGTTAATTACTGAATCTTTTCCAATGGAGCATGGTCCCACGCAATATCCCTGCTCCTTTCCAGGTGGCTGACAGGCCATTTCCATTCTAGCTGATGATGACCCCCACTTCAGTTATTCACATTTTTATTATTATATAGCATGACTTAAGTGCTTGGGCAAGAATTCTTCTATGCTTACAAAGCTTCTATGAAGACAAAATTCTACAGTGTATTCAGTCAGCAGCACGGGTTGTCAGAAGCAGACACCAGCACAGCTACTTAGTGCATTCTCCAGCTTGGCTGACACCAAACCACCATTTGGAAGCTACTGAGCTTCCACAATGCTTGCTCACATCTGGCCTTTTAGACAGTTCAGAAAGAACAGATGTGATTACCTGCATCTGAACATGTAGACATGTTGCATAGCTGTAGAGAGGCTATGGACCAAAATGCTGCTTTCAGTTTTACAAAAACCTGTAAGTATTCACAATGATTACAACAGTTAGTCACGGTACTTACTGAAACCAAAATTACTGTACATTTGCACCCATGATGCAACGAACTTTGCCAGTGAGTGACACGTGTTTATTCAGGGTTTACTCAATTGTGAGATCTGGAGTCAAAAGGAGAATTCCCGTCTCACCCCACCTCCCAGACTGAATCCTCCCTTTGTACTTCTTAGTAGTCCAATCTGGTTCTCAGGAACCATCTAAGATATATTTTTTAAATAAATACTTTGCCAGAATGTGACTACGGGACATCAGTGCACTGCACATGTCTAACCTTTTGCCACAGCATAATACTGTCACATGTTTCGATCTTTTATATGGGTTCTGAGTTTTCAATCCAATGCTGGGAAATACTCTGCTGCCTGACATGACATGTGGAACAGATGATCCATGCAGTATTTTAAGCTGGCTAACAGTTTTAGAGTTCCCTTCAAATACTGGCATGAAAAGTGATGACCAGGCTTGTTCCTTCTCACCATCTATTCTGACAAATTTCTGTACACCTCTGTCAACAGAACAGTGAGTTCTAGACACTCTTTCTTGGTAGGCAGAAGGGAAAGATGCACCAACACTGCAAGGGAGGTGTGATGTGAAAGGCTCATTGCCAACTGACAGATAAGGTCATCTAGGCGTGCACAGTAATTTCATTAGGTTTGCTGCTCCAAAGGATTTTATAGCTTTTGTTGTACATAATCATACCAGGAAGAAATTAAACCACCTAAGCCGGTTTTGCTTATAAGAGACTGTTATCCCTGGAAGTGCTCTGAACCAGGTCCATTTGATACCATCACCTCTGTGTTTTTCATCTTTGCCTTCTCAAATCACACATGATTACTGTTCTTATAAGACTATATATTACATGTTTACTTATCTGCATTGCTTTGGCATTATTATAGACTAATCCCACTGGAGTATTATTGAAATGCCCAATATCAGAACAACCCTGATTGGGACTTCATTACCAATCCAACCCATAACTGCATCAAGGTCAGTCTCTATTCTCTAGTTAAGATAATGCTATGTTACTCTTTGTGGGTTAAAAATCAAACTACTTCATGTATCACCTCACTCATAATTCATTACTTATGCCAACCAGCAAACTCTAATTAGTTAGAAGTCTTTAGGGTGTGTTCTTTCCTACATGTACTCCCACATGGCTAATAATATTAGCATAGCTAGCATCAGAAAGGAAATCAAATAAGTTATTTCAAGATTCCTTATAATTTACAAGCTCACACTGGGAACTGCCTTCCCTTTGCCTGAGGAGGGTTTCAGGACTGCCCCAGGACTTCATTGCTTCCTGCTGCTGCAGGGGTAATCCCAGCACACACCCATCCATGGTGCACCAGTCACCCTCCAGCTTTCCTGGCATGCAGTATGGGATTCAGGAACCCCACTGAATACCAGAGATGGCTTGGCAAGGGGAGTTCAAAGATGCACACTTGTACACACACACACACACGCACACACACACACACACTCTTACATGCACAGGCAGACTTAAGATGAAAAAGAAAGGTTCTGCTCCAAAGAGCTTCCTTTGGATCTCCAGTTCTGTAAAGTGGAGCACACACTGCAGCTGAATTCTAAAGAAAACATTACACTGAACCTTACTGCTGTTTTCTAAATTCCTGGTCCAGATGCTCCTCTTAGGCTTGCTGTTGCAATATCATGACTGTGTGTGACTGACTTGCAGCCAGGTCAGCTGGTGAAATAATATTACAGTCTGCCCTGAAATCTTGTAGGCTACAGGGATACTCAGTGTAGCACAAGAAAGCTTCAAAGATAAGTAGATGCTCAAATTCAAGACTGGGTAAAACTTACTGTGAGAAGTTGAATACAGGGAAGAACTTGCAGGTAAGTAAAATCCAAAAACACCATGACTAATTTTTCTTCAGGAATAATAGTATTATAATAAAGCTTCTAGTATTTTACACATGAGCAGACTTTTTGACAATTTCTACTTTTTGATGTACATAAATAATACCTTTTAATGAATAAAAAGCATGGAAAATTAATTCTAATGAGATTTATGAACCTGGAATATATTCACCTCTCCGAAAAGAAAATTAAATACTAGACGACAGAAGAGATTTTTTTCACAGGAAAACACTTGAAAGCTAAAAGAACTCTTAGTCCAAAGTTTTATCATTTATTTTCTATACTACTACTTTTTTCTACCTTAATTTACTTGTTAAAGTAAAACTGAAAAATATTTGCCTTCCTTCTAGATATTGAGTCCTTTCTGTGACATTTTCATTTTAAAATCCAATAAAATGACTAAAATCTACACAATCAGGTCAAGTGCTTGCTTCTATCTTCTACCTAGTGAATGAATTTGTTCAGTGCAGTTGGAACAGGGAATGAAAGGAACTTAACCCATAAGTAAAAAAATACTTGCTGCTATTGATATTTTCCTAACAAAACCATACATAATCAATAAATAAGTAATTGGTAAGTCTGTTGAAAATACAGTCAATGCCCTCCTTGAGTGGATTTTCCCTTGTATGTCAGCAGAAATTCTGCAGTGGAAACATTTTGCTTTACATCCCAGTAGGCATCTCATGGCTTAATAAAAAATCATATAAAGATAAAGTCAATTCTTAAGAAACAGACAGCAGTTTGTTATACTGGAGACATCACATCTGCTCAGTGTTTCAAGTCCTATGGGTTGTATATTTCTTAGTATGACAAGTGGGATATCAAGAGATGATGAACGCTCCATTCCTTGTTGCCCTTTTCCTGACTGGCTGTCACTAACTTCTAAACCACCTAAACTTCTATTTAAAACAAGCAAACTAAACCACATCAGGGAAGAGAGTCTGAAACCACGGAGCTGATCACAGCCTATGCTGTGCCGTCTCCTCCAGCCTGAGGAGAGACAATCCCAAAACCAGTCCTTGTTGGGAACCCAGCAACCCACAGCGGAAGACAAGTGGTGTGAGGTGCAGCAGAGCACATCTGAAAGGCACAATATACCACATTTACCAATGGGATTGTAAATTTAAAACACTGACAATGCAGGTTGTCTTGGGTCGGCAGCCAGGTTAACCTGTATAAATGTACAGCGAAATGTACCATTTTCAGTGAAAGCAGGGGAGGTGAGTAAGGCTCAGACACTTGCAAAAACCTGCCTCAAATAGACTCAGTTTATACCAACAGCTGTTCTGATTGTGTACAAGGCATTAGATAATCCTTTTTTTTTTTTTTTTTCTTTGAGCTAGAAGAGCATCTACAGATTACTTTGCCACTGCAGAAATAGTATCTAAAAAACAAGTATCTTCCACCAGTACTTATAAAGTGGAAAAAATCTGACTGCTGCCTGGCCTAGGTATGACACAGAAAAGCAAATAATGATATTTTTTTGATCCATCACAGGCTGTGATATACAGGACATGATCACATTACTCACTGACAACACCAGGCCTGCAGGACACAGCAGCACAGTTCACACTTGGGTTCATTGGTTTCCTGCCTAAAAAGAGCTTAGCTCTTGTGATATTTCATTTTGGGTAAATTTTTCATATTCTAAGGCACAGAAATGGATGACTTGGCAGCCGTCGCTCTCTACATCCCAACTGAGGCATTCAACAGGGGGAGTCTTCAATTTAACATCAAACACAAGCATTATATGTGAAATTCTGTTCCTTACTAAAGGATCAGAAATTAATAAAAACATCAGAAGCCTGAAATCAAATAACCACCAACTGAAAGCCAGTTGCAGACAAAAAAATGTCTCTTCATTCTTAATGGCAAGAAACTCACCAACTTCTTAGCAGAAAAGTATTGGAAGAAATACCTGATATATGACACAGTTACCAAAGCACACTACAGTAATCTCAGTAATTACATTTCTGGAGCAAAACAGCAACTGGAGTTAAACAATTATTACGTTTCCAGGGCTTAACATTTCCATCCCACTGCCTGCAGTGCAGTCTCAGTGTTTCTCCAGCATTATAAACCATTAAAACACCTGGCTTCAGTAAATGTGAATATTTTAATATATTACTGTAAGAAGATGCAGATTTAGTGCAATCACGACAAAACCCCTTTTTTTTTTTTTTCCTTGCATTATTACCTACAAAAGAGATATTCTTATCCCTGATGTGTCACCCTGCAGTAAGGGTAGAATAAAGATGCAGTGCAAACTACAAACTTGCTCAAGGATGCAGTCCAGTAAAAGCACATTTATTCCTTGAACTACCTGGGAAGTTCTAATATTTTCATTGAAGGCTTTCTTTGGGAGGGTATCTATACTATCCATAGATCACTACTTGCATGTTGAAGATTTGCAACAATCAACTTCCTTATCTTCAGATGAGGACCTGTTCCACCTTGAGGCACTTGTTAGGTTTCAGAAAGTTCAAGCATTTTTCTGCTTTCACATTATCTGTGGTGCCAGTCAAATTCCTCAATGTGTGAGGTCCAGAGCAGCTTACTAAAATGTCAAGGTTGAGCTTCACAGTGATGAACCACTTGATGGTCTTAACCTTTACCTCTTCCACAGACATTACACACCTCTCCAGAGCTCAAACCTCTTTGCTCTGAAACCACATCATTTTTGGCTTGGCTGGGGAATGGGTTGTTGAAGGTACTTTTGAGCTGAGGCTTATGCCCATAGTTACCTGAAATTTGTATCTCCCACATGAAACAAGTATCTCCTACTGAAAAGTTTGCTTCATGCTATAAGCAATGAAGTCCTGAACTCAAGAATGGCTTGTGCATCAGCAGTGCTACTCTGAAGACCTCTACCTGTCTCTGTTAACACTATTGATGAAGAAAGGATAGAGCTCCATGACATTTGTCTTTTCTACATTTCTGTATGAATGGGATAAAGGCTTAATCAACCTTCCATCCTTGCTAGCAGAAATCCTGCTGTGCAGAACAGCACAGAGCTTTGACACTGATTCCGATTTATAAAACTTCTTCTCATAATTCTGATGAATTCACCTCCAACTTCCTCTCCATTTTCTTTATCAAGAAATTAACACCAAGAGAACTCTTGCTAATTTGTGTTGCTTTGCACTGATATGTCACTACTCACAAAAGCAGCGCCTGGCTGTTCCAGTTTTTCTGCCTTCTACAGTTACCAGAATGGATCAGGCAGGATTGATTACAGGATTGATTGCATTTGTGCACTTCAAGGCAGGAAGGAGCCATTGAGAACAATTCTCTCCCTGATCTCCTGAGTGACACAAGAAAGGAAACATGATACAGTGGTATCTCCAGTATAGATTACCTTTTAGAAAGATATTCAATGTGGCTTTGAAAGCATCATGTGATGGAAAATCTACATGTGCAGGTAATGTCTATTTGAAGTGGGAGCAGACAAGCCTTCAAGACCAAGATCTCATTATAATACTACCATTACATGTGGATGTCCCTGCAGATAAAGAACTGTAACCTCTGATCAAATCACCTCTTAATCTTCTTCCCATTCTAGATTAAGACATGTCTGAACAGTTTAGGTTTTTGCTATTTAAGACATGTTTTGCAGCTCCTTCCAATGTTTTAACATCCTATGACTACGAGGTAAATTTCAGCAATAGTGCCATTAAATCTCTTTCTCCATTTGAGCTGTCATTTAGTTTTTCTAAACATACTTTGCATTGCCTGTCATGATCTACAACTGCTATATCATTTAACATTTTAGTTAATACAAGACATCAGTTTTCCTTTTTATGATGTGGTGCTTTGTTTACTAGTATCATGGCAAAACTGAAGCAGTAAGGACCAGAAAAGGATATAGTAACAGTGTCGCTGCTTTTTAGATAAAGTATTGTTCATGTATTCAAATAATGGATGGTGAAATTTCAAATATTTGAACTTTGGAGGAATAGACAAGTAGAACTTTTCCTAGTACCTGGATTAAGGAACAGATGTTTAAGTTTCCAGGGGTCATACCTCTTTGTTTGTAGAACATACAAAGCTGAATGATATCACTGTATCTTTCTACTTGGTAGTATTGAGGGAGATCCATTGTGACAAAGGGGTTTATCAAAGTCTCTGTGTAGAAGATTAGACAACCCTTGGAAGAATAAGATACGTATGAAAAACATGAGAAAAATGGAAAATGCAAGCAAATGCTTCCCACAGATTTTACCTTTTGTCCTTTGTGCTCAGTGATCACTGGTACCTTTATGGTTTGCTTACTCTCTACCTTTACAGAAAACCACAACCCAGAAATGCTAACATCTGGAAGATGGTACTTCAAAAACAGGCTGAAAGAATGCATAGCTGTGAATGTTTTAAAAAGTGATCTGTCAATGACTCATTCCTTTTTTACACTTCAATCTGATAAAAAACGGAAGTTACAAGGATAGCTTCAGGGAGGATTTAATATGCAACACCATCTGAGAAATAAGATGCACTGATTATTTTATTAGGTGTTTATAGTAGAAAAAATATGCCTGGGACAAAAGGATCGCTAATTTACTCAACATTTAAGATGAAGAAAAAAAATACAGTTAAAGCCAAGGGAAAAAAAGGGTTAAAAAAACTGCAAAATAAGTTACTGCATTATAGTAGAATTTACCGAATCACAGAACTAGTGATGACTTTAGCTATCAATAAGCATATAAAATCCACAAGAATTTACTATTCCTGTGAAATAAGTNGCTAAGCTGTGCTCTCTAACTCTCTAATCAATCCCTGTACTTATTCCCTGAAGTTGAATGTATGCATAATGAACTAATGGCAAAGAGGAATGAAGACACATGCCTTCTTTTGCATGGACTAGTTTATTAGATAGTCAAGCTTGCTGAAAAAATCACTGCAGCAAACCAGTAAAATACACAGCTGCATGAATGTACCTGTGTGATTCCTTCTGTCATCTAAATTGCCAGTATATCCCATTGAATTAGCACAGAAGCTGGGATCTAGTATTAGCCAGCGAGACAACAGGAGTATTTTACATCTTCAGGTCACTTCAAAGACTGTTTGCAGGTCTTGACAAAAATCTGAATATGACAACAGCATAACAGGTTTATATTAGCCTGGAGCAGCCTCATTATTATATGCCACAAGAAAAAAAAGCTTTCCTTTGTCAAACTCCAAAACGTGATGCATATTTCACAGGGAAGTATTTTGGCTTTTCTTTCAACATTTCCTCTTATCCTTCAGAAACTTCACGTGAAAAGGAACAAAGAATACACCTACCTGTCTCTCCAAAAATATTAAGACATGCTAACTGCATATTCTGGTTCACCTCTATTTCAAAGACACATCTTGTCTGTTCTGTCTATTGCAGGGTCTTTGCCTTCTTTCTGTGACCAAGGATTAAGACAAAGACAGGCAGGCAAATATTTCTGTGAATTGAAGAAATAGCTATAATCGTCAAATAGACTGAAACAGATAAAGATTCAGCTAAATTGTACTACCTGGAGGCTTCAATGACATCTTTTGTTTCAATCAACAAGGATACAGAGGAAACTGCCAACACAGCTTAAAGCATGGCTGTTGAAAATATTTACTTTAAAGTAAGATTGTCTGTGAAAAAGAGCTGTCACTTAATGAAGGTTGTTCTTAAACAGAAGGAAACTGAAGCTTCTGAGCACTTTTTCAGGTTGCTGACTCCATGCAAACAACTCACAGGACGTGACTGTCCCTATTTCTTTCTCCTCTGCTGTTAAATGATATACTACCAGTATTTTAAAAGGAAATATTTAAATTCTAAATAATTTTACGCTTACAAAAATCACTGAAGGAACCTAGCAGACCTATCTCAATAGAGAGGCCTCAGTGCAGAGATTTTTGTTATCACTGACAATAAAACCTGCTGACCAGAACTAGAGGAACTAGAACTATGTAAAAACTGTGTTTTTACATTTTGTGTGGTTCCAGTTTGGTATAAAACTTTGGTAAGTTACACAAACAAGTGCATTCTGAAACTTTTTTTTCCTCCAGATAAACCAATGCATGGGTTTTTTGAAATGAAATAAACTTCTGCTCCATGTGGTCCACATCTTTTTGCTTTGCTGCTGCTTGCACCTGTTTGCTACCAGCTGTATGCTGTGCTGTGTGCACAGAAGCTTGAAAGTCCCCCCACCAGAGTAGTCCATGTGTGGTTCACTTACCCTTCATCACTGGATTTATTAATTACCCCAGTTTCATAAATCAATGTTTTTCAGCTTAGGTCTGTACCACTGAGAAATTTCTACCTAAATCAGATGCCAAGCACCTGCAATTGTCCTTCATTTCACCTGAGAAGACTGAGGCCCAATTTTGTGTTTTAGTATGCTGTTAAATTGCTTTGAAAAGTTGTTATAGGTTTACTCACTTGCCTGTCCCAGGTATGGTATCAACTGCATCAACTTCAACTAGTTAGATCTATTAACTCCCACTTCCAGACACTTTAATGCAAAAAAAGTGCCATGACCTAGATTTTAGAAATATAAAAAGCTAATCCCTCCTTTTATCAGATGAACACTCCTCTATCACGAACACTTTGACAGAAACAACAAACCAACTCATTTGCTTCCCTTTAAACTATTAGTTCCTGGGAAATAAACTGACCAGAGATCTAACTAAAGCCTTGAATTCTGCAGCAGTAACTTCCAAAATCTTCAAGGATGTCTCTCCAGGCCTTAACTTGTATCAGATACTCAGATTTAAAGGCTTGGTTTTTATCTAAATTACAGTCTGTTCTATAGCTTGGCATACATTTTAAAAACCCCATATGACAAACATGAAGACATGTTTAGCATTCCTGCCATTTCTGTAACACCACTTACCTTAGCACTGTTAATGGAAATGCATCGTACTAGTTTGAATGTACCTTACACAGCCAAGATTTACACCAACAAAGAACATCTGGCATGAGAGGATCTGTTCTTACTTGTAAATATGCAACAAGCAGCTCCTTAAAATGGCCAGAAAGATTAGCATCACCTAGAGGCAAAATCTGGGATTTCCTATAGAGAGCAGGAGAGGTTGCTGACATTATCTAATACAGCACAGAACTGTTTATCTAAACTGGAGGTTTCAGAAGAAACACTATGATAAATATTTCTAGACATGATCTGCCTTAATTGCCCCAATGTAGCTTATTCTGAATGTCACCTCCTCCATGATTTTTTTGACTGAAAATAGATGGGAAAGGTAATTTCTGCCTGAACAAAACTATCCAATAAACACATTTGCCCTAATTTTTTCTCTGCATTTGTAAAACATGCTCAACTGTTGTATGCTCTGCATAAACATCTTTCATGTTTCACCTCCAAAAACCTTTTCTACGAAGGGCAGCTCTATATTAAAAAAAACTCCCAAATGTTACGATGCAACCGTGAATATAATGTCAAACCCTCCCAGCAGAGATGAAGTCATAATGGGTGAAAAAAGAAGACAAAAATTTTAGACCAGTTTGTCAAGAAAAAGAAGAGTGACAGCACTGCTGTGCTGATGTCAGTTTGTCCACCCTGAAGTTTTGCTCCTTTAGAAATATTGCAAGTCATACTTCTGACCAACCCAGCTTCACCAGCAGTATTTTCCAGGAAGCACTTAGTTTACAGATCTTACAAAAATGCCTGTAATAAGAGTCTCTGCTCCGTATTTTCTTTCCCTTTCTGGTTTAACAAAGTCTGGAGCAAGCAACCTTCAGGCAGGTCAGGCAGGTATGCACATTCATCTTGCCTTCCTCAGCAAAGAGTCACAGCATATGATGGAGGTAGAGATACCAGCCTACTGTTAACTGCTATCACCTCATAAGAATATTTGGTATAGGTTTGAGTTTACAATGCTCATTTTTAAGCCACACATGCATTAGAAAAATACAAGATGATGCCCTATATGATTCCTATGTTTTGACTACTGGTCAGTGATACTTTTATACGGCAGTGGATATATTAAAATGTGCAGTGGATCAGCATATACAGTGTTCTAGTCTCTAATCCAACTTTGTACATAGAGAAAATTGGGACTATAAAATGTATTCACTGCTTGTCAAAAATGCTCTGAGACTCCCAATATCCCTAACTCAGTCCGCGAAAAACATGTCTTACTGTACATTATAATCATGTCCAACTATCACCCTAGCTGGCTAGCACTTACGCTAGACTGACTGAAAGAGCTTTACTGTTATTTTCTGTGGTGTGGCATTAAGTAAGTCAAGATCCATGATTGTATGTATGTTCCCATCCACTGTATGCTCTCTATTGCACCATTACCTTTTGTTAGGGGCTAAGAAAAAAGCTCTTGGTTGTAATGGTGTCATCAAATGAGTTATCATAAAACTGCAGAAGTTCCTTACTAGGCATCTCTTTTTGTGGCTACAGGTTTGTAATGACTTTCAAATATACTTGCTAAACTTTCAATTGTAGAATTAAATCCGAAATCTTTTTGGAAGAGCACATTTTTTTTAACTCCCACATGAATATGTTCCATAAAAGTTATTTAGAAATTATTAATAGTACTGGAGCATTTTCATTCTTGATAAATTTGGTCCATTTTGTTGCAGTCTTAGTAAAATGGCAAGATTTGCCTATATGACCTCTATCAATTTTTACTTCTCACTTTCACTTACAGAAGCAATATTTGGGGGATCAATAGTCACACTGTGCTACCAGATATGATCACTCATCATTCGTCAGTGATACCTAAAATTCAGCTGTAGCATGTGTCTCATTTTTCTATGACATTGGGTCTTTACTACCTCAAAGGTCAATGCTCATTTTCTGTATCATTTATCCAACAAGTATTCAGGGCCACAATGTCATGCAATATTGGAAGAAGGTCTTGGCAGGATCTTATCTAAGAGTTGACTATTAAGTTGGGCTTGTTTTGCTTCACTGATAAAATCAATTAGCATTGAAGACTGGCACTTGTTCCTACCTGGATTGATATTCACAGTGTCCTTCTACCAATGTCTTCTATGACTAAGAGGAATGAAATCTGATTTTGGCTTTGTTGCTATTTTCCCCAATTAAAATATTCCTTGTTTTGCTCTCTGTATGGTTTTCAGTTTGTCAGTAAGTGATACTTCACTTATTAGAAGGAGCCTTCTTTATGTGTTTATTCACACAGCATTAGCAGATTCCCCAAACCACACAGACATAAAGTGAGAATGATATCTGCAATTTAGACAGGGACAATAAATCAAAAAATATGAGTATCTGCATTCTACCAGCCTGTATATCATCTACAAAGTTAAAAAAGTCCTTCACTCTATTACTGTAAAAGATATGAATTTATGCATGCAACCATATATAAAAAAGCCCAATCCATGCTCAGTAAATTAATTACGAAATTAATGTTTCGAGAAAATTATTTGGGAACCCTCCCAGGTGATCAAAATTCTCACTGGCCAGGATAATTAGTGCAAACTATGAATACATAAACAAGATGTTTAACACAGCAGTATTTAGTCCACCTTTGTGTTTAGTGAAGTAGTGACTGTCACTCAGATGCTTTATCTCCTTGTGACACGATTCACCAAGATTATTAGTAACAAAAGGGAGGACAGGAGAGTTATAAGAGTTTTCAGAACAGTTAAAGAAAAATTCCTGGGAGCAAAGACCCCAGAAAGACAATTTGATCACTTCAACAAAGGCAAGATTAAATTGTGACTTCACCATGAAGTAACTATAAAGAATGAAGGGAATTTTGATGAAAAACAACTCTTCATTACAAATGAGGTGAACCTGAAGCTATGCATACTCAAGCTAGAAATAAAAGCAGAGATACTACTTAACCACTAAAGGCTGTGATGGGTTTTGTATCACTAGCAACCATAAATAGATTGAGTGTCCCTCTAAAATACAATTAAAATATAAGTTGAGATATAAATAAATTCCAGGAAGTTGTACATTTAGTTTAGACAGTCACTAATGCCTGTTCTGGCCCACAGATGCCACATAAATTCACAAGAAGTACATCAAAACCTAAATGGACGAGCTCTTTGTTCTCTGCTTTCAGATAGAAAGGAAACAAAAGCTGGTAATGATGGTACAATTAACTTGTGGTCCTACAGCTCCTACACAAAACACACATATCTACCTCTTTTATTCTATGCTATGAGGCATGGCTTCATATATCTGTATGCCCCAGGTACCAGGGATGGGACGAGGAAGACACACAAGCATCAAAATCTCTTTCCCTCTTTTGATTCTATGCTATTAAATGCTATAAAAAGAAACAGCAAAGAAACAACCTTTTCCCTATCCATATGAAACACTCTAAGCCACTTCATATTGGCAAAACGGATGTAAAATTAAAAAAAAGGTTAGATTGTTTTACGTAGAAGTCAAGGTTTAGAATGAAAACAGGACCCACTGAAGCAGTTGAAAAGAACAGACACTACTATCCAAATCTAGGAGAGCATATTTTGGTGTGACAGAGCTGTTACCTTTGTCGATGATATGTTATTTCCTTGCTATATTCATGCCCTGAAATTATAATCGCTTCAAAAACTTAAAGGGAGATGAAAATAAAAAAACAGATGGAAATCATGCATTAAGTCCTTTAAAGGGATATTAGAAATGCATTAGAAACACTAAAAACATCAAGTTAATTATGTAGAACTGTAAGAGAGAAAGAAATTATTAAGTGCAAAAAGACTTGAGTAGGCAAATGATAGAACATTATCCTCAACTTCTCAGATCAGCAAACTCTGAGACCTTAAAGGAACATGCCTGGAATTTGTTTGCTAGTTATGTGCTTTGAAAGACAGCAGTGCCCTGCTAGGTCAGACTCCATCTGGCCCTGTTCCATCTTGGAACGGAAGAAAACAAGGTCCTGTTCAGGGAAAGAATGACTGCCTGCCTAATTTGTCCAGTCCAGTTCTGTCCCAGTTCCCCAACATCCAGGACTCTCATATTAGAGGGTACAATGCCTCTTGGTCTTTGTAATATTTATATATGAGGCTCTTGCCAATTAATTTATTCAGTCCCTTCTGAATCCACGGACTCAGTCTGTATACACAGATTTACTGCTTACTCTTCCTCTCTAGTGATACAGGACCCGTGATGACCAGCAATTGAATGCTGTAGAAATAATTTTTTGCTGTTGAATACACACTTTTGTTCCAATACCGGACTGCTAACAGTATACATAAAAATGTTTTAATAGATTTCCACCCAGAGAAAAAGATATTACCTGAAATTTTCTGAATACATTTAACAACTTCTGGACAGATTGAGGAACCTGAACATTCCTTATGGATCTTCCTCTCAGGCAATATCCACTTTTCTGAAGATACCCCCTTTCTTCCCCCATGAAAACCCAACTGTGCTATCCCGTGGAAACACAGTGGTTTTCAAGAGGTCAGTATTCAATTTTAGCTTCTCAGTTACCTACTGTATTGGGTTTGTGTGGCCAGGTTTTGGTAGTGGGGGGGGACTACAGGGATGGCTTCTGTGAGAAGCTGCTGGAAGCCTCCCCCATGTCCAGCAGAGCAAATGACAGCCGGCTCCAGTACGGACCCACCACTGGCCAAGGCCAAGCCAATCGGGAATAACAGTAATGCCTGTATGATAACATATTTAAGAAGGATAAACCAGTTACTGGGGAGATGAAATTGCAGCCAGAGAAGAGCAGAGTGAGAACATGTGAACAACAATGTAGACACCAAGGTCAGTTGAGAAGGAGGTGGAGGTGGTGCTCTAGGCACCAGAGCTGCGGTTCCCCTGCAGCCCATGGTGCAGAACATGGTGAAACAGCTGTACCCCTGCAGTCCATGGAGGTGTATGGGGGTGCAAAGATCCACCTGTAGCCCATGGAGGAGCCCATGCCAGAGCTGGTGGATGCCCAGAGGAGGCTGTGATCCTATGGGGGGCGCATGCTGGAGCAGGGTCCTGGCAGAGACCTGCTGACCCATGGGGAGAGGAGCCCACACTGGAGTAGGTTTTCTAGGTTGGACTTGTGGCTCTGTGGGGGACCCACCCTGGAGTAACCTGTGCCTGAAGGACTGCACCCCATGGAAGAGTAACCCACGTTGCAGCAGTTTATGGAGAACTGTTGCCCATGGGATGAACTCACAGTGGAGAAGCTCATGGAGGACTGTCTCCCATGGGAGGGACTGCATGGGGAGCAGGGGAAAGACTTCTCTCCTTGAGCAGCAGCAGAAACAACCTGTGATGAACTGATGGTAACCCTCATTCCCTGTCCCCCTGCCCTGCTGGGGGGCAGGAGGTAGAACTTGGGAAGGAGGGAGGGGTGGGGAGAAGGTGTTTTTAAGATTATTTTACTTTTCATTATCCTGTTCTGATTCTGTTAGGAATAAATTTAATTAATATCGCCACTTCAAGTCTGTTTCGCCCATGACAGTAATTGGTGAGTAATCTCTCCCAGTCCTTATCTTAACTCACGAACCCTTCATTATATTTTCTCTCCTCTGTTCAGTTGCAGAGGGAAGTGATAAAGTAGGTTTGGTGGGTACCTGGCATTCAGTCAGGGTCAACCTGCTACACCTACAACAACAAAGAACCTCTGGTAGTTGTAACAGGCTGCTCTATTCCAAAAGGGTCAGTCAAAATCCAGTTTCACAGAAAAAGAGTTTTACAACTTCTTGTGAAATGCAATGATTATTTGGATTGATAAGTTTTGTATTCAGACAGGAATGGATTGTGATCAGTCACACAGTCCCAGGGTTACAGATCTGCCCTCTTGACATGACCTTTAACAACCATATGGCTTTCCTCTCTCTTTCCAAGCTCACCCAGCCTGTCCAATGTCTCTTTCAGAGACTGTCTCCATGCTTCTCTTTCAAGCCTAGTCTTGACTATGCTTCTTTGGGTTTTCCTAGTTTCTCTCTCCCCACATGTCCTCTGTAGCATGCTCCCTCTTGTAATAGAAGATTTCAAAGGAGAATAAATTTTTCAACAGACAGCACCAACACTTTGATTAAAATGAATGAAAACTATCATCACACGGATATTTTCCCTTTGTGGTACTTAGAAATCATGCCAACATGGTGCAGGAAAGCAGCTGGGAGATGGAACCCCCAACCTCAGGAGATGTGCTGATGCTTTCCAGCCTATTTTCAGGTTCCAAGCTCCATTGACAAGTCCTGTGGTATCACAGCAACAGTAAAGCTGGTATGAGGGACTTGTGCTTCAAACTAACAAAGATCCGGTGGAGTACATGCACATGTATACACTGCAAGCCCATTTGCTGAGTACAGAATGATTCGCTCAAAATTGCCATCTGTGCCCCAAAATGTGTGTGTATACAAGGGCTAAATAGTGGAGACAGTTTTTTTTAAAGATGTTATAGACACTGTATTGGATTTCATCCTATACTAGATGTACCTAAACTGATCTTGCTGGAAAAAACTGCAGCTGCAATACATTAATACATTTTACTTCTAAGGACTGAAGTTTGGTAAAATTATATGCAACTAAATCCAAATACACATCAATGAAGGTGTTTGGTACCACCAGCAACAAACCCTGCCTAAGCACCTTTCATAGAGAAGTGAGTATCGTTCAAAGTTAGTTAACTTTTCAGACCTCATATCAGTTGAGTATTTGAAAAGGTGTTCCTCATGTACAGTACTGCTTTCAATGCATTTTCTCCCTCTTTTATGTTAAAAGGAATGAAATTAGATTGTTGCCTGTTCTAGTCCTTTTCAGTACTGAAAAGCATGAGCATGTAGGAGACCTGTAAAGAACATGTATAAATAAATCATCAGCAATCTCAACTGGGTAAGAACTTGGTGACCTTCATTTTCTAAAAGAGACCAATTTCTTTTATCTGATACAAACATGTTTACATGAACGACATACATGAAATCATTCCAATAAAGTTATTTTGGTGAGAAGGAGGAAGGGCAAGAAAGAAATCTTCCATCTTTCAGTACTAAAGATGAGAAAGCAAATTCAGGAATTTCCAATGGCAATGGGAATGAAAAGACATATAGCTCTGCAGCTGCCTCACAGATCATTTGATAAACCTCCAGCAGGTTAAACAAACACACGGGGAAGCCTGTAAATGATACAGCAACTGCAGCTTCTCATCAGACATGAAAACTAGCAAATGACTTTGCAGATACAATAAACACCTCAAGTGCAGAAAAGCTTACTAGCCTGTGATCTGCATTTCACAGGTCAAAACGCTTGCTCCTGCTAGGAAATCACCCAAGATCATTACCATAATAACTGTGACTGTAGAGGTTACTGCTAATGGATTTCTAAATGCTTAAAATCTCTTCAATGGCATTCTGTGCTGATTTTAAAAAGTACACAGTAAAAGTAAGTGTCTACCAGACAAATGCAAATTGAGGGGAAAAAGTGCTTTTGTAGGCACGTACTTAAAATCCCTAACCCAGCTTTTATTGACCTAAGTTTTACTTTCATGTTTTACATTGGCAATGAATTCTTTTTGCTCACAATGCAAACCATGAAAAAGATTGGGGATGATTTTAACAGGTTTCCTTAGGCAAATCATGCTCTTAAAATGCAAAACCAGTTAGCTAGTGAAGACTATTTAATATTTTTGTGGAAGATGAAGCATTACCTAACACAGCACTTACATTCATGACATCAGAGTGCTTATGAAATCTGAGGGAAGCTGAAGTCAAAGGCAAGGAAGATTTAACTTTTGATGAGGATGGAAAAGGTGACTGAGGTCTGCACAAGACAGGCAGTGCTGCTTGAGAAGGTGGCTGCCCTGTAGCAAATGATGCAAAGTGGGCTGCTCACAGTAGGAGCACTGTGCCAAAAAATAATGGGAGTGTGCAAATCTTCTGCAGTTTTACTCAACACAGGAGTCTGAAGAATTGGACCAAGTTAACTGCAAGCATGGAAACAGCTATTTTTGAACACCTACTGTCTCTCCAATGCCATATTAATCAGAGAGAAAAACAAAACTGGCTCTGGAAGTGTGTTTGCACACAGGTAAACATCTACCCACTGGGGATGGATCAGCCATCTGTCACATCTGTCAGTCACTTGAACCTGTCTCAAATGTTAAGAGCTGAGCTATAGGAATAACCCAGGAGCTGTCTTCCTTCCTAAGCAGTGTCATTTAATGGAACTTGTATCCCAGGATCACTTCACAAGTCTAATTTATTTTTTTAATCAATGTGGACTTTTTTAAAAAACCCTTCTATCTCTCTGTATTACTTTTTATATTTCTCTCTTATTTCTGAGATTATCTTGTAAAAGAAAAACAAAGTACTCCATCTATTCTAGTATTATGCTATGCAATACAGCGCTTTTCCTCATCTAAATAGTGGCACAGCACACACAATATTAAATTCAGCTAATACAATTTTATATTGGTAACTCAAGGACATCATAACTGGATCACATGTTTTGTCTCTAACTGTAATCTAGACTGGATCCTGGAATTATATTACATATATAAATNCTTATTTCTTCACAACCTTTGCTTGTTTTCTGATAGTAATGTATTTTTATTTTCTGGATTAAACAGACATTTCTAGATGTTACAAAAACCCAAAAATCATAGTGAAGAAAGTAGAAGGGTCTTTAAAATTCTACAGCTTCCAGCTGACCTACATTTGAGTTCACTGGTTGTGGGCAGTAGACAAACCCGTCAGGAAAGCCACATTTGGTGTAGCCTGAGACAGAATATGAACATTTGCTGCTGTGGGTCAAGGAGGGGGAAAAAAAAGGCGTATCTCTGTATTTTTGTAAACAGAGCATGGCACCTGTATGTGTTCGGAGCCAAGGATCAGAAGAAAACTGCCTTACTGCTTTCTAATGACATATACATTGTGTATTTAAACATTTCAGAGCCTGAAAATTCCCAAGATGTTAATAATTTAGTATTTCATAACTTCTCCTAGGAATATTTTGTGTCCTAAGCAATTACTGAGGACACTACATCATACAGTAATTACTATTTTAGTATCAGCTCTGTAAATATTATCTTTGCAAGGCATTTTAAGCTTCTTTGATATGCGTGTGCTCCCTTCTAGCTCAGTAGTTCAAAATTCAGCCTACCCTGAAATTATGTTTGTTTAACGTTTTATTTTTGCATTAAAATCCTGTTACCAAACTACCCCCAAACAAGGCTGCAAAACCACTACTAACAGCAATGCCAGAACTTGAACCACTGCAGAGAATGAGCTAAGGGCTGTACATTTACTCTATTTTCCATTCAGTTTGATAGCTAGCTCTGTTTCTTAGATCAAATACTGTACTGAAATTGGAAACCTGTATTATAGCACGCTTCAAAGAACCAGGTAGTGTGGAAAGAAAGTGCATATTTACACATGTACAAAGGAACTGAAAAATCTAGTCATTTTAATTTCAGACTTCAAAGTCTTGACAATTTTCCTTCAGAATACAGTGACCTATTTTAACAACTGACCTGTTAGAACATCCCTGCAGCTGCATACAAAACTTGCAAGTGACAAATAATAAAAAAACTGGTTAGAGAGAAAAAGCGGTTCCCCATGGTGCAAAAAATGTCAAAAGAATGATTTATAACACCTGGGTTTGGTCTTTCCTGTTTGTCTCTGTAAGGGTGGGCATGCACTTCCACTATAAATCCAGACAATTTGCCTGTTCCACAGATCAGTCATCAATGTGGGGTAGAAGGTGGCTGGAATGAAACTTGGCAAAGCTCCTGTGGCTGGCACAGCTCCTAGAGGCTGGCACAGCTGGAGCACAAGGGTTACATGGGAGGAGAAACTATGGTGGATCACACAACATGATGAGGACAAGACTTCAAGGGCCTTTTGCTAAGTGTGTTGAACAGGGCAGGAGGCAGGCAGCTGTCCTATTCTTCTGTCCCAGAGAAAAAGAAAATTCCTCAATTTAAGGAAATATTTCCGCTATGTCTCTTTGCTATTTGTTGCCAGTTTCTGGAAAAAGAATTTACTTAGGAAAGACAGCTACACAACTGCAATCCTCCCAGCTAAACCAAATCTCTGAATTCACAGATGATTCAAAGAGCTTTCCAGTATATAGTTCACGTTATAGTTCTTCTGAGCCCTTGACTACTTCAGGTAACAAGACTTCACATGTCTGGAAGTCTGCTATAGTGTACATATTTAAGTCAGTAGATGCAAAAAGAAAAAATACAGATTTTTAATTTTTTTTTAAAATAATGTCAACTAGATTTGGGCACAAATTCATTTTTTGTGAAAAACAATTGACTTTTCACCCATTTGCAAATTTAACTGAAACTTACTAATTAATTAAACAACAACAACAAAAAAATCAAACATTGAGAAGCTGAAATGTTGTATTTTAAAAAATGGTGGGTTTCTTACTATTTAAAAAAAAAAACCAGTAACTTTTAAGACTGAATAAAAAACATGTCCAGAATTGGACAAAATGAAACATTTGCTGCAGATTTTCTGGAATATTTTTAATCAGTCTCAAATTTATGGTGTGTTATATTTGTTTCACAAAGGAATTATTCTTATTCTTGTGTCAGATCATTCCCCTCCATTCCCCCAGTGAACTGAAAACAAACAGATAGATGAATGAACATATTGCACAGCATTAGTGTTGACTGATTTATCCATGTTGTTAAAACAGATAAGAGGGCATTGGATTTTAATTTGGAAAGCTTGGAGGTAGCTATTAAGCCTGCCCATATCCAGGACAGCACTGAGAACATGCTTATCTGGAAGTAAATGTTAAAGTCTCCTTGACTTCAAATGCCTCTTGAACACTGCCATCAGCTCTTACCACTGTATCAGTGCCACAGGAACATGTGAAGTCCTTTTTAAAGCTCCTGCAGGAAAAAGCAATCCCAGAAGCGACACCTTTGACTCAAGAGCTATTTTCCTAATGCTTGCCTTTGGTTGGGCACTGCTCGGATTCCCGGCAAGCCGGGCAACCTTGGTCCAGGAACTCAGTGGCAACTACAGCAATCTAAGCCTAGGGATTTAAGAGGTTAGCTAACAAGTGAGTATCAAATACTTTGGTTTTAAATGAAAGGCATTTTTAATGGCATTTGTGATTCTGAGGCAAGGGTCTTACCCATGAATTCTGAAACACATTGTTTTCATTTCCATGCTAGTCCTGAAGTGATTGTTTCCTGAATGGGGCTCAATAACCCTGCCCCTTGGCCTCTGTAAGGGCAGGGTAGCAACAGTGTTTCACTGTATTCTGGCCTACAGTCTAAATTTAAATGTTTAAATGAGAAAATCTGTGTGTTTCTGACTTTGAAGGCTGCCTGTCATGCTGGCATTACCTTAAGCCTCACTTTTAAGTTAAGAAATTCTGACTGTGAAGCTAAGTAAAGTTTCAAACAATCATGTTTTTGTAACTGTAACTAAACACCAATACGTACGCAAAATTAAGTCCAAATTTCAAACTGCATTATATTAATGCATACAATTTGAATTAACTATAATTTCAGCAATTCGGTAAATCCCTTTGAAAGGATCTGTTGCTTGTTGATTTTGCACCATGTGAAGACATGGTAAATATGACATGTAGTCTCATCACATGAATAATTATGTATCTCGAATAAGCAAGTTCTGCTCCAGGAGATGTTTAATCCATTCCTTCCTTCTGGGGATGAAAGGAATTAAACTCAGTGCACTGATCTCACAGTATATGCTCATTTGACTTTAATTACAAAATGACTATTTCAACAATTTTTCTTATAAAATAAAGTGAGCCTGAGCTCCATGTAACCTCTATAGAATTACATTACTCCTCTGTGCACTCAGTCATTGCTCATCAGTACTGTGCTGTCAATACAGTTTCACATGGAAGGATAAAAACCACCTCTTGGGATTTACAATCAGTATAGTAGTTTCAGGTCTCACAGCAACAAAAGTTCCCCTTTTGGATAGCTGGCCAAAAGAACAGAGCAGTGAAATCCTTTAAAGAGTATTCAAATGTCATGACAAGGAACTTTCACCAGACACAGGGAGATGCCATGATCCCATACTGAGTTGGAAGATTGCACATACTGTTTATATATTTTCATTAGTATTTTCTCCACAGATTGTTCAAACCTGTGCAAAATTCTGCATAAGATCAATTACCTGGCTAAAACCCAGAAGTTTTCTCTTGGATGATTCAATAGGCAGAGTATTCCCTGGGACCAGGACATCTGTTGTCCATGTCTTAGGAATGACAGAGCACCAAGTGGAATAGACAGCCATACTGTCAAAGGTACTACCATGCTTCAAGCTTGAAAAAACAGCATTCAGGAACATGATGTTTTATCAGGCATATCATCCAGGGGGAATAGAAATGAATGCTTTCCATACAGGGTAAGTTCCCCATGTAAGGATTACTGACAGTAACTCCAGCTGACAAGGTCCTATCCAGGTCCAGAAGAATTTACTAGGTTCATTGCATCATACCTTCCAATTCAAAAGCTATTTGGAGCTGACCTACATACTGTCAAAGTGTGATCCTGCCCCAAGCAAAAGTGACTATACTACTTCTGGTCTCATACTATTTAATATAACTAGTACATCTCCTATTGCCAAACTAAGCTGGCCAGCTGGGATGCTTCTGTATCTGTGTCAAGAATAATCCATAATGTGGATAAAACACCCTGCAGACAAGTAAGAACAGAAGCTATTTTCAAGGTGCTAGTATACATACAAAATGTGGGGTCCGATTTTCTCCGCATCCAAGTGATAGAAATGCTTACAGGTTATTTTCAGAAACTTCAGTCAACTCGTAAATCTTCAAGTTAATTCTCAAAATAATACCTAGTTTTGGAAAGCCATTTATGTATTCAAACCCACATACCCACAACATCCGTTGTATTACAATGGGAATTTGTCAGGACATGAAAAAGTTTTAATTTTTTATTTTTATTTTTTTTTAATTTCCAACCAGCTGAATTTCATTTTTCCCTTGGGGCTCCTAAGGTCTAGAGATTCAACAAGGCATTCAGATAAATGTCAACACTATTTTAAAAGCTGAGGAACATACATAAGATTAGATAGGTTTTTTTCCAGAAGATCTGAAATACAGTAAAGCACATCTCACTGAATACTTGTCAGTATTATCTTTCTGAATAAACTGTGACTAACACAGAGCACATAGTAAAAATTTATCTGCAATGCTCTCATAAACTCCAGAATATACAATAAAATTGTAAAAAAAAATCAGTCATTAGTCATGATGACTACTCAACACCTGAAATTCCTAATCTTACCGTATGTTCTAAAGAATAATTGTACCTGTTCAATTTTCATCAAACCTTCTCTTTAAACAACACTAGTGAAAATCATCAGGAGTTCTCAAAATGTAATATGAAACCATGAATTTCAGTCTGTACTTGGACCTTGGCATAAGTGTTTTATAAACACAGTAGCCACACCATAAAGAATAATTACTAAGTTCACGCAAAAAAAAAAATCAAAGGACTGAGCACTTCCAAGGTCATAAATCCTATTGATCTATGAGCTAAAGCACTACGCAAAAAGTTACCTTATAGAGGTCCTAATTCACTCTGAAGAACAATGAATACTGATTTGTATTGACTTGGATTTAAAAAAAGCCTAGTTAATACTGTGTAATGAAACATTTTCTCATAACAATAATGGCACAATGGACACTGTAGTCATTTCACAATGGTTATGGCATTGATGATTCTACTATAAAAATAACAATCTTTAAATCACTAGGATGTTTTCAACAATGAACAAAAATGTTCATTATAACCTAGAGTAAATCAGCAAGCTTGTTCTCCCTCACACATAGAAGCATGCACACAAAGCATTCACCAAACGTACTTTGGCTTCTCCCTATAGCTATGGGATGAGATGTGAGCCTAGCTGTGCTAAAGGTCTGAACTCCATTACCCATCCACAGACTCTCTCTAAGATGTGTGTCTTTGTTCAATACTAAGGCCACAGAGTCCAGGTAATACTAACATTAGTCATTAAGTCATGACCTTACATTTCTGATTTCTATTGCAATGCATCTTCCCTTCAAGTCAGAGGTTATTGTGCTAGAGGTGAGACAGGCAACATCACTAATTCCACCTTTGTGCAACCTTTGTCACTGCTCGATTGTTCTCATTAAAACATTAGTTGAATTGAAAATCCCTTTAGATTTCTGCATAATATGTATATCAAGCTTTCTTTTCATGGGCATATTTTGCAGACTTGTTAGAAGCAATTAAAAGACACACAGGTTCAAAGATCACTTATTTTAAGCATTGATCTAATGGTCCAGCTTTGTGCGATGTGATGACATGAAAGACAAGGACGGGCATAGGTGTGGCAGAAAATTACACAAAGACAAGAACTCTGGCAGAGTGTTGCCCTGTTAGATTTCTGAGCCTGGCTGATCAGTAGTGGAAAGTATGAGCCAATCTCCCTATACTATGGAAGCCAGATTTCAAAGAACAGATTTAATGAGGCCTGAAAATACATGGGCCTCTGATGAAAAGGTTGTCATGCTCAACATCTCAAATCTGCTGCAGAAGACAGAGCTACAGGGATGTTCTTCACAGCAAAAGATTGAGGTAACCTAACTGTGGGAACATCTTACAGCTCCCATGAAACCCTCTTTATAAAGTTGCTTGGTAGCAACTGTAAATCATTTGCTTTTTATAACTAGTTGAATTTTGATTAGTATTACCTTGCTGTTCAAAAACAAGTTAGATGTTATAAAAAGCAAAGCAAGTCTTACCTGGAATACTCTGTCTCCTCACAGACAGTGCTCCATCAGGTGCCTTTGCCTGGTTTGCAGATTTTGTGTAAGGACTCTCATCTAAACAGAAACAAGCAACACTTCCAGTTACTGTTAAATATAATGTTAAAACCAACATAATTTTTACCCAAATACTCTGTGAACTAGCAATGCAGATCACAAGAGCTGCTGTGAGCCAGACAAGGATGGGTATTTCTTAATGCTAACTCAATGGTCAATGTCTTGTTTAGACTCCATGACAAAGGCTCTGAATAGGAGAGCTGAAAAGGATGTGCTAAAACTCAAATTGGAGATAACACATATTGATGATAGGCCTGATACACATAGGCATTTTCAGTTATAACATAATGATAGAAATTTCCCTTTTTTCATGTTAAGAAGCTTCACATGCCAAAGACTTGAGTGAGAGCGGTAATATCCCTCTTCAGGAGTGAAAGGCTCCCAGAAGATTTTGAATATTTTGGCTGTAAAGATGCACTCTTTCTTTTGGGATCTGTCAGTGGGTAGTTCCTTTTCTGTTGTAATGATTGATTGGGGAAAATATCAGAAAGATGTTGCCAAATAGGCCAGGCACAATTGTGCCTGACGAACAGCACTGTACCTGCCTGTGTCTAAATAAGAAGAAGCTATGTGGAACTACTGATCAACTTCAGTGCATAATGGATCACAAATGGTGGAACCAGCAGATGAGTCATCAATTACAGACAGCATTAGGCAGCAAGTGAATCACTTCTTCATCCGTCCTAAGAGCAGAACGATCATAGGGAAACAAATTAACTATATCGCAGCTTTAAAAAGGACAAGCTGTAAGTGCAAGAAAGAAATGTGAATAAAAGAGAAGAAATAGTAATATGCATTTTATTATTTCAATCCAAATAAAGAATGAGAAGACATTAGGCTTCTATCTTGTTTCCCCTTTAACTGAGTGCTCAAAGACTTTAAAGTGTCATCAAATCTTTCTGTTTGCAAATTTTCCTTCATCTTGCAAAGGACTGATGGGTTTACAGCATGTACAAAAATGCATGCTTAAATACAGATCAATGAGAAGAGGAATCAAAGACTACATTATCTAATATAGCATCCTCAGAGCAAGTAGAACCATATAAACTTTTTCTGGAGAACCAGTTTTTCTTTTCAGCTGACACTCTTGACACTATAATCCTTCTTTGCCAATTGCACTCTTCACATCTTGCAAGGTCTCAAACTCCTTTAGAAACCTGCATCAAAGACAGCAGTCCATTTTTATACCAGTGAGATAAGGGTTAGGTCAGCATAATTTAATTTAAAACCAGGTCTCAAAGAAGTGACTGGAAGAGCTGGTTAGCTTTCAAACCCAGACCTCCTGTAACAAGCTCTTCTACTGTTAGGCAGATGTAACAATAAAAAAGCTTAAATAAACAAACAAACAAACAAATGACAAAAAAGGATTTGTAGCCACGAGCCTTGGCAAAAATGCATCAAGTACTGAGGAACACAAATTGACAGCATACCTCAATGGCCAATATAACTGTTCTTTCTACAGTAAAATGAACTCCCATTGCATCAGGACACAGTGTTACGAGGCGAAAGGTAACAGGCTTGACTGTACTGCATGCTAGTACAAACTCCAAGAAAATAAGGCTGCCAGCTACAGGAGATAGAGAAGCACTGGAAAAATGTTAACATAGATCCAGGTACACAGTTAGAGAGAAAGGTATGTAAAGCCTTATCCTTCCATTTGAGGAAAGGGGAAAAGCTAATTTCATTGCATATGCAGACTATACATCTCCCTCATTAAAGAAAAAATGACAACAAGAGTGAACTAAAGCTTTCGAAGGAAGTAGCAATATCTGTCTTCTTACAAGGAAGAGGCACCACTGAACTCAAACTCAAGACAAGGCTCAAGACAAAGAAATTGAGCTCATCAATAACATGTGGCTTGTATGTCCCATCCATTATTACTTAGTTGCAGGTAGACAGTGTGAGACACACATTTTTCTATTAATAAGTGGGCAGGAAACATAATAAAATTTCCCAAGAACTGATTGATAATGATGACTTCTGGGCTCTATTTGACTATATGCCCTATCTATGAAAAATCTGTCAATTTACAGAACAAAACAGTCAGACCTAGTTGGACCTCTTACATACAAAATATTTTCATCACATTGGAGAGATGGGAAAAAAGGGAAGAATTTTCACAGCTAGACCTTTTTCACTGAATCTTTGCCACTGAGCAAATGAATACACCAGCCCCACTCTCATGCTGAAAGATGATTTTCCCAATATTGCACTGAGCTGGGAGTACCTGCAGTTATCCTGAGTTCAGAACACAGGGCAAGCCTGCAAATTTTTCTGGACATCAGTGAGGGGAGGGGAGCCTGAACCCAAACAAAAATTCTAGTTTTCTACACAACAACTGGCAGATATGAAAGTTAACTGAGACTCCATAGGTGAGTAAGCTAGTATTTTAATTTCAGCCTATTAATATTGAAAACTTATCAGATGCTTATATGGCTTAGGTACTGTAGGCATGCAACTGTGTTACCTTTCTTAATCTGTCCACACACTTTCATAGCAAAACAAGGGGCCCAAAAAGTTGCTTTATAAACTTCTGAACCCCTGTTGATGTAAAGTATGCCCAATTATTACTGGGAAAGAACAATGAGCTATTGTATCATCGGTGAACTGGGAAGTTGTTCCCAAACTGAAAGGAATTCCAATGCCCATTTAACAGTAAAATCACACTGCAACATAACTAGAAAATCAATGTAACAGGTTCCCAGAAGCAAAGGAAAACAAATATAACCACCTAGAGAAAGAATGCTTATTGAGCCTTACTGAGATGTTTAATTGAGATAGGAAAGTAATATAAAGATGAGACAGATGTAGAAATAGACATCACCCTAAAGAACAGAGTGACTAAAAAGACAAGGAAACCCTGACAACCCTGAAATATCACAATGCCATTCATGCTGCCCGAAAAGGGAATCTGTTTGTACATATTAATAAAGTTCCATGTGTGGCCACAAGAATTTATTATCAAATTATCATCCACTCTATAGTTATCAGGCAGGGCCTTAAAACATGCAAATATGTCTCACAGCAGCAGTGCCTACAGGGATTTGTATGAGTGTTTTATATTNCTAAGAAATTAGACAACAAAAGGTAGACAATTTCTAGCAAGTCAGTAGGTCATATAAAGGTGACTGCTATGCCAGCAGGTCTTTTTACTCAGTGACTACAGGAAACCAAACCTCTTATGCTGTTAACAGGAAGGGGTCATCTCGCCCCCAAATTAAAACTTTTCGTGTTTCTTACAGTTGTAAAGGTGCAATAGTGAACAAGATGTACAGTGTGTTAATTCACTGCTTCCTGGCAGAGCACAGTGATAATCTCTGAGGTGACACCTTGCAAACACCAGTAACAGTAGCTTACACATCATCCTTTCAAAGCCCTGCAAACAATTCTCATTAGAGACTGCAAATANAAACAAAAATTCTAGTTTTCTACACAACAACTGGCAGATATGAAAGTTAACTGAGACTCCATAGGTGAGTAAGCTAGTATTTTAATTTCAGCCTATTAATATTGAAAACTTATCAGATGCTTATATGGCTTAGGTACTGTAGGCATGCAACTGTGTTACCTTTCTTAATCTGTCCACACACTTTCATAGCAAAACAAGGGGCCCAAAAAGTTGCTTTATAAACTTCTGAACCCCTGTTGATGTAAAGTATGCCCAATTATTACTGGGAAAGAACAATGAGCTATTGTATCATCGGTGAACTGGGAAGTTGTTCCCAAACTGAAAGGAATTCCAATGCCCATTTAACAGTAAAATCACACTGCAACATAACTAGAAAATCAATGTAACAGGTTCCCAGAAGCAAAGGAAAACAAATATAACCACCTAGAGAAAGAATGCTTATTGAGCCTTACTGAGATGTTTAATTGAGATAGGAAAGTAATATAAAGATGAGACAGATGTAGAAATAGACATCACCCTAAAGAACAGAGTGACTAAAAAGACAAGGAAACCCTGACAACCCTGAAATATCACAATGCCATTCATGCTGCCCGAAAAGGGAATCTGTTTGTACATATTAATAAAGTTCCATGTGTGGCCACAAGAATTTATTATCAAATTATCATCCACTCTATAGTTATCAGGCAGGGCCTTAAAACATGCAAATATGTCTCACAGCAGCAGTGCCTACAGGGATTTGTATGAGTGTTTTATATTACCAGCTTCCTCTTCTACAGCACTGATGGATGTGGAAATGAAACCCAATCAAGCAAGTTAACACACTGAAAAAGGAAAGGAGCAAAAGGATATGCAGCATTCCTCCCGCAGACCCAACATCAGGCAAAGCTGTGATCTATTTTAAGAAGCCACACATAAAAATCAGAGGGAGAAAGGCTAGATTCAGAAGCATCAATCTCACCTGGTTACACCCCCAGTACTAACACAACAGCAGCAGGGAGCAAGCCACAGTCCATAAAGAATTCACAGTGTCAGCCTGGAGTAAAATACAGCCACAAACCCTGCTGCTCAGAGCACCAGCTCTTGCCCACTTCTGAAGGAATCTCACCACAGGTGGCCACATTCCCTACAGCGGGACTAGTTTAGCTATGCCCATAAACTTACGTAGCTGCATTTGTNCGTGTTTCTTACAGTTGTAAAGGTGCAATAGTGAACAAGATGTACAGTGTGTTAATTCACTGCTTCCTGGCAGAGCACAGTGATAATCTCTGAGGTGACACCTTGCAAACACCAGTAACAGTAGCTTACACATCATCCTTTCAAAGCCCTGCAAACAATTCTCATTAGAGACTGCAAATATAATAATCAAGTGGACAGGCAAGTACTCCTACTGCTTACAGCAATTACTGTAGGCATATTGCCTTTAGCTATTGCCGGTGAGGTAGATAAACAGCTTTTTGCACTTTCCTGCCTATTTTTGACCTGGTGGCATCTCTATCCTGTAACTGAATGATTCATCCTTTGAGTAAGGGACCATGCAGTGACCCATTTATATTGTTCTGAGTTGCTCTTACTATATGGGGCAAGCCTCTGTCCAAGACTAAGGGGTCTATAGACTGTAAAAAACAAACAGTAAGGTAACCCTATAAAGATTATACACTGAGCAATGTGTACAAATATATATATAAAGTGTTTGGTACTGTGTCAGAAAAATGACCATATGAAATCTTTAGATATTTACTGTATTCAGTGTAATATCCTTTAAAGGATACCAACTGGGGGCACATAAGAGGGAATAAAAGGAAAGCCTAAAGATACTTCCTCAACAGCCAAGTCTAGACATTCAGTGTTTCAGGTGATATATGGCTGCTGAACCATTCTCAGTATTAGTGTCTCTCTTGGGGGCTGTGAAAGCTATTGATACAAGAATGTTGTTTACAGATGTGCTAAAGCCTGAGGGCACTCCCTCCTTCATGTCTTAAGAATGGGTTAGAGGACACTTCCTTCACCACTGTTGCCACATGTCCATGTGGTAACTCCTGAACCCAGTAAATGTGTCCAAATCCTGTGCAACACTGCGTGGCCTCAGAGGATGACTAAGCACAGTTGTATCCTGTTGGATAACAAGGCTTCTTCCCATCCCACTGGGAACAGCGACTGAACAACTTGGAGGCTGCCACTTTGCTCCTCCTACACGGAGAGGAAATGTGAAGACCCCTTATTGTTGTACCTTTGGCTCCCACACAATTGCTCGTTCTCAGCTCTGTCACCACTGGTACCTGCTTCTCTACTGCAAAACCTGCCTTGCTCTGGGAGCAGGCAAAATTCCATGGCAGCAAATTTGTAAGCAAGGAATTTCAAACATAAGGGAATACTCTAATATTGAGGAGCTTGAAAGTGATACTTCATTTTTCAACAGTAGAGAGAGAAACATTATGAGAGAGAACAGCTTCCATGCTTCAGTTTTTGCATTCTCATTCTTCAACATCTTTACTTATGTTTCATGACAACCTAAGTCATTCTTTGGCCAAGGAAGAACTGAATTTAAAACACTTTAGAGTATGACCATGTAGGTCCTAAGCAGACTTCAGAACTTAAGCAAGTCAAATCTGAGGTGGTCCTCAAATGTTCCCCACTGTGAAGAATCTCCAACTAATATAAATCCCAAGATTCCACAAGAAAGCACATTACGTTTTCAGCTGGCTAACCTCCAGCTGTCCCAGTGTATGGGAGGAGTAAGATTGACTCTGTGTGTTGTTGCTTACACCATTTAGGACAGCATGCACCTCAGACAAGTAGCAAATCACACACCTGGCAGAGGTAGAGACTGACAACAAAACAAATTGTCAAAAGGATGATTACAACTAAGAGAACTCCACCTCCAAGATTAGTTTCTCAAAAAATAAAAGCACTGGAGTCACAGTTATTACTACAGTTATTATTTCAGGCATTTGTAGATCTGTAATATTCCATTCACTGAAATTTGCTGCTCCTTAACTTTGAAAAGAAAAATATTTTTCACTAAAAGCAACAGATTTTTATGAATCCAGCCAATACAGCAAAAAATACCATAGGATCTCATACTTTCTATATCTGAAACTTATCCTGAATTTTATCTTTAAAAGGCATAAAGCTCAGCATTATCTAAAAGCATATTTTTTTGCACAGTATCATACTAGTGACAGTTGGTAAATTCTGAGCTATAGCATTCTTGGTTATCTCCACTGCTTGCAGCTGGAGGCTTTCACAGATAAAAATAAATACTTCTCCACTGATGCCTGTGGTTTACAGAAGCTCTGAAGTTGACCAAGGCTTACAGAGAGTCTTGGTACAACTTTTAGGACCATTCCTGCAGCAGCTTACTCTCTTCTAAACTCAGACCTTTCTGTTAAAGATCTTCCATTCTGTAAGAAAGCTGAAATCATTACTGGAGCAGGGACTTGAACCCCGCTCTCACATTCACAGAGAGTACCCAAACTTAAACCTACACAATCATTCAGTCTTGCTTGCTCGCTCTGATCAATGTTTAGGTAAGTCATACACAGTAAAAGGATTAAAGCTATCTCCTCTACAGTTAATTGCAAGCTCTGCACTGGATCAAGCAGAAGAGAGAATTTCAACTCAAGATCACTTGTGCACTTCCGTGAGCAGTCCAGCCACTACAGAGTCATCAGGACCACGCTAGAAAAATGCCCCTGCATAAGCTCATCTCCTCAATTTCCTTATTTGTTTCTGGTAAAAATGCATAAACATTTCCTCTGAACTTTTACAAATTCTGGAAAACATAATTTTTGGGTTGATCTACAGCAATAGCATGGGAAAAAATACTGAAAAGGGAGCTGAAGCTTGGCAGTTGAAGCCGCCCTACAGCTTCATCTGAGAGGACTCCTGTTAAAGGCAGTGGAAAAATCTTTTTCCCTGAAGACCAAATAATTCTAAACGAGAACTGACTAACTCTGAATGGTTATGCAATACCCTAATCAGCGTAACCAGTATTAGTCACGATCAGTAGGTACCGACAAAACTTAACTGAATCTCTAACAGCTGCAAATTAATCATAACAAGAATACTACTACCCAGACCTTTTATTTTAAAGCTTATAAAGCTAAATGGAAGTTCTAAAACTGCTGAGTTTTACAACTGAAGCACTTGAATGGACAAATGACATTGAAATTTGCTGGGAAGAAGTGCATTGTGGGAATTTTACTTCAGCTGTTGATGGGCAATTTGGCAAAGCTTTTAGTCTGGCCTGTTATCAATAGTAACTGTTACTGACAACAATAATGAAAAAATACGTATTTTTCCTGGGAAAGGAGGATTTTTTTATAAGATTTGCTTTTAAATAATGCAAAAGTCTAGAGTAAAATCAACATCTTGGAACATTCATGGTTACTACAATGTCACCACAGCTGTGTCAGAGCATAACAGACTATAGACTGTTGAAAAAAGAGAAAAAATTGTCTTAGGCTTTTTCACCAGATGTATAATGTACAGATTTTGAATGTATATGCTTTATGAAACAACAAAATGTCAACAATTTGCTTTGCCCATATGCTAACCCTTTCAGATGTGTTATGGGAGTTCCAGCCATGAAAGAAAGCATTAATTTCTCCTATTGGTGCAGAGGAATAACAATTTTTTGAGTTCGTTTTAGAACTGTGGCTTCAATCCTTCCAGTGAGACTTCATTTTTGAAAACACAATGCTGCTCTTCAAAGCAGTGCTTAGAAATATCTAAAATTTCCTAAGCGCTGCATGTAAAGTAGTCATTAATGAACTAGGCTCCAAGTAGGACAAATACGAATGTATTTAATCTTAATCCTTTCTTATCAAATTCTGGGCTCAGTGCTCTCCAGCAGTCTTTATTACAAAAACATAGGGTTTCAAATGCTTCCATAAGTAACATTTGTTAGTGTGTGTGACATGCAAAAATTATGAGAAGGAAGAGATAGAATAGCTCCTCTGGTAATTTTCTTTCCCCCATTTAGAAGACGTGTCCTCTGGTTTTCTTAGAAACTTAATTTTAACAGCTATAGCACCAATGAATAACTATGTTGTCTCTCTAAAGTGAAAATTTATTCAAGTTTATTATACTTTATGTAAATTTAATTCTCTTTTTTCTGAATTATATGGTTACTTATTACAGTAGCAGCTCAGTTTTAATCTAGAAGCAAGAGAAGTAGAGTACTGTAATTCTGCATAACTGTGAATCCATTTCCTATTGATATTTGCACTACCTCAGCAAGCTTGACGGTTTGAAAAATGATCTGAATATCCTTGGAGTTTGCTTGTCCAAAGTTAATTTCCAAAGCCTGTGCTTAGGCACCTGAATGGAAATGCCTGGTTTCCTAAATGGCTAAGTACCCTGATCTCCTCCCAAAGCTGTTTTGCTCATGAAAATGCAGAACTTTCCATGACCATCTAAAACATGCAGGATCTGCAGAAAGCTCAAAACATGTCTCGAGAGATACTAGCATATGGTGAAATTCACTTCAGTGGATTATCTAATTCAGAAGTAATCCTATTTAAGTAATACCCCAACCGCAAACTACTTCAAATCTGATAAATATGTCTTTTTGTTTATATGGCATCAAGCAGTAAGCATGAATCCCATAAACCAGAACTGTCACCAAATCATTACATAATTTCAGAATTCAAAGAAAGTTTCACTCTGTTGTCTTGAGCATCTGTTTGTTGTTTATGGAAATAATATAGGCATCACATAACTGAAATGTGTGAGGCTTCACCAGAGCAGCTGAAAAAGCTAAGGCAGTGAAAAATCCTGAAGAAAACGGGGATGTAAAGTATTTTCTTCTCTGAGATAGTTTGGGATTGTTCTGTATCTACAACTTCTGCAGAAAACCTTATTCTAGAGGATGAGGCAATAAACCTTTTCATTTAAAAGGAAATTCCAAAGTGATACAGATATCACTAACAGGAAACATTTCCAGATATTCAGGCCATACTTTTTGTTCTGAACACCCTGGTCCATAGGAAGGTTTTATTGTCCTTTTTGCATGTGTGTTTAGGAACATCATACCCCTGTGAGGTACTCCTGCATGCTGGCATCATATGAAAGTGCCACACAAGCTTTTTGGGGAAAAAGAACAATGAAAACTGTTTTCTTTATTAAGTTCTAATAATTAATACGTTCAATTACACTGTTTAAGACTGTAAATGTTAAATCAGCATTCTTCAAGAATGTTTGAGCCAATCTTGACAGACATACATCAATATCAACATGATAAAACTTCCAACAAGGCTTATAGAGAAGGGAGTTGAGCAAAGGAGCAAGACCTGAGCCAACGCAGGCTGAGGGACAGAAAATCACATTACATTAATGCCACATCTCACAGAAAAATACCTTTTTGAATAGATACTTATTTTAAAAATGCATCAATTACTTAATTATCACCTTTTGTTCTCTATGCTTGGTTCAGCTACCCCTTCCAGACAGGCTGGGAAGACAGCTGATTAGGGGAAATGGGGCCAAGCATATCCTGTGGCTCCTGGACAATGCCCTCAAGCTAAGCTACCACGCTCCTGACTGCAGTGACTGCCTACCACTGTGTCTCCTTGGGACAGAAGGCAATTGGCTTCCTGGTGGACAGCATTTCACTTTACATTAACAAAACATGATGTGTAGCATGATCTGCTATTACCTTTGTAGTTAAAATGCAACAGGAGAAATATATGCTGGTCTTCTGAGCTGTGCATATCCTGCGTGCACCTCCACTGTACCAGCAGATCTTAACTGAAACATTTTTGTGCATCAATTGTGCCTGTGCTTGTTCAGTCCAACCTCAGTGGAGGTTTTCCCTCCAGTCTGACTGCTTGAAAATTCTGGAGCAGAAGAGAGGAAGATACCTACCATCTTCTAACTGTGCAGACCACAACGCAAAGCAGATCACGAATATCTGCTCAGGCTGCTGGCATTACAACTGGCAGGGACTGGGGAAAGAGTGGATGTCAACTCAGAACTTCTCTACTGCATGCCAGGAAAGGCAGAAGCTGGTTGCATGTGTGCTGGGAGAAGGCAATGATAAAGGTTAATAGCTGAGACAGGGAGACTGTCATTCAAGTTATATAAAAAATAACTAAAATATGTTAAACTGTTTAGAAAATATATGTGTTTTGTTTGCTTCAGGAAAAATAAGAATAAGCAGAGTCACAACACTATCTTCAAAGACATGAAATTAGGAATGGTAATTTTTTCAAGAGGTTAGTTATTCCGCATTGATTCCATTGCTGTAGTAATGCTATTTGCAGTAAATTATATAATGTATTTTTCAGCCTACTTGAATCTGTAAGTGTCTCTAGTGATGACATCTTCATTGCCTTCCTTTGGAAGCTGCTCCACAGGATGCATCAGATCTCACAGCTGGAAAATAGTTCCCTCCATAAGTCTGCAATTTGCTTTCCTTGCTTTAACTGTCAGTCTATTACTCCCAGTAATATTCTTCCTCTTCAGAAGATCTTACAAAAAGTTTTTCTCACATATACTGTTCTTTCCAGAAGTCACACAGCCTACTGAGCCTACTGCTTCAGACTAGGATCCTACCAGTTCTTCTCTTCAGGCATGACTTAGCACAAACACTGGCTGATCTTGTCACTGAAACACAGTGTACACACTGACTAGGATATTCATCTGGTGGAGTATTCGTTTGATTTTAAAGCAAAAATTTGCACAAGTTTAATTTGTGGACAACATTAAGAGCAAAGCATATTTTTGCATCTTAGTAACGTATAAATTTACAGCGTTAAAGTTATCCTTTTTAATCCCACTAACAAGCTTTATTTGATTCATAAAATAATTTTAACCTGCCACTTGGAGCTGTACAAACATGATAGCAGTATAATTTTATTTATATTGGCATGACAGTGGGATTGCCCCTCTTACTTATAATCCAAATGATGCACATTAGTCCAAATGATCATGGCTCAGGCTTAGTGAAAAACAGACCTTTCAGAATGCACTCTTTCCAGGAGTCAGGCCATAAACCTGGCACCTTCCTCATGCCCCTGTGAAATACTGTCCTACTTAGAGCCCCTGCCCTGCAAGACTTTACTCTATATATCCACAGCGACTGTGCAATAATTTTGACTGAGTTCACTTGTCAGCAAAGCTTCATTGTTTCTGGAAGCTCTGACAAGTTTGAACACAGTGCAGAGTAAGAGTTTTTGTTTTTTTTTTAAATAAAGTGCTGTGTGCTTTTAGGAGTGGGAACAAAGCATAGTAACAAAAGAGATGTTGAGTTGACAAAGCAATATATACGTATTTATCTTATTTAAAGCTCACATAAAGCCTAGGCCACCTTCTGTGCCAGAAAGCATCTATCCATGTACACTGTTTTTTATGGCAAGCCTTTTAACCTGTCAAATACTCTTTATTTGCAGTGTCTCCCGGGTCCTGTTTAATCTCAAAGTTTATTTAGGGTAAGCAGTTGACTGTCTGCCATATTCCTCAAAATCTGTGAAATGGTAATTATAAAAATGGCTTGCCCACATCTTTGCCTACATGCAACTTGGTCCATGTCTGATCAGCTTTTTGTAATCTCATGGAAAATATAACAACAAAGAAACAGACACAGATGAATGTGTGGCATACATGAAAAATTATACCCCTATAACCTTGAAGAAGGCAGGCAAACAATTTTTCATCTTTCCATGCAGTAATCTCCCAAGCCTTTTAACCAGGACTCCTTCTCTTTTAGGAATTCACAGCTGCACCTTTACAATACCTTTGGCTCTGAATCTCCTAGAAACAAGGACAGCATCAACTTATTGCCTGCCACAGCTGCAGAAAGAATAAACATGGGTTTAATTTCTTCAGAGTGCAAAAATTCTACTTATACTTTTTGTCCCAACACTACAGTAATGGTGAAGTAATTATTAAATCTTTCTCTATTGCCAGCATTTTCAGATCTAACACAATATGTGTATGTGTATGTACATGCACATGTTTAATTTTAACAACAGGCTTATTAGATTCATAAAATAATAATTTCAAAATAGACAGTAGAAAGCAATCAAAAATAACAGGAAATATCACATCAAAAATAACTTGAATCAACCTGACACAGCTAAAGGACTCTGCAGAAACATGATCTTTATAGCAGAAGCTCAAACCTTTCAGACTTGCCATATTTTGAAGGTCAAATAAGCCCTGGTTTTGGCAGACCAACAGCATGATGAATGCCAGAGTCCAGATCACTCTCTCATGGCTAGTCTGTGCCTTGTCCAGGTTTTTATCATGAAAGACTGAGTGAAACCAAGCTGATTTTAAGAGCCAGACAAGAATATAGACTATTAATAAGATGTGGTGTGTAAGACTTCAGACACAGTCAAGTGCTAAATATATCAGCATCTGTACATTATGCAGGCTATGAAATACATCTGTACCAAGCTGCTGAAAAAATAAAGCTAGGCCAAACAGACCAAACCATTATTTCACAAAGACACTACCTCCTTCATTATCTACAGTTTCAAAAAGGATAGTCTGGTGCAGAGTACAGTACACATCAATGTTAACTGCCATTGAGAAGGAAGGGAGAAACATTCCTAAGCATGGAAAGAGCAAAATACTTTCAACTACTTGCCACAGCTTTGAAATCAAGGCAGCAACAATATCTTATTATCCACATTAGGGCACAGTCACATAACCAGCAGCACCACCCCTATCAAGCAGAAGATACAACTGCACGCACAGCTGGAATTTTATTGACCAAATCAACAAGAAAACACAGAACAGTATCTATACCAATAACCAGGGCACAATGTCTTACAAAGGACTGCAGAAGTTTTGATCTTTAAGGTATTTTGAGAAATAACTGGCATTTAAAAAAACTGCCAACTATTCCAAGCTATGATTTCCATATTGCACAAAACAAGTGCTTTGCTACAGAGTCAAAGAGTTGAGTTGAACACACTCATTTAGGCCATAAGAATAACAAAGCAAGCCACTGAGACTCACAGGAATTGCTGGCTAAGGATGTATCTTTTAACCTTTGTCTGTCAAGCACTGAAAGATCACAGAGTACTCTGACACAACTTTTGAAGGGTCCCTAGGAAAAAAATACACCTTTGCTACAATCTAGTTATCAAGGTGTGCAACATTACTAAGTATGTAAACAAATTAAAATAAAGCCCTTAAGATTAACAGACACCATCATCTGCCCCAGCTTGGAAAAAACCCAAGTTTTTGCCCTCCAGAGCCAACACATTCTGCCTTCCAGCTCTTACAAAGGCTCGAAGATATGCATTGGTTTTGGCTGGCTAGAAATGTAAATGCTTCTGAAAACATTTTCTAACAGAAGTTCAGACAGCTATTCACTGCAGAACAAGTACGGTTAAGCCCTCTGATGGAAAGTGCCAGTTCAATATGCTTTCAGCTTGCCTGGTGCATTTCTTGAGAAGAGAGCATGGGGAAGAGGTACAGTCCCCTGGAGGAAGGGCACGTTGCTTCTAGGGCATGCATGAGCATGCAAGGAGATGGGAGCACCAGCAGGGCAGGGTGTAGAGGATGGAAGAGAGCAGAAAGTACAGGCTGTACGAGCACCGAGTAGGAAGAACTCCTGGGGATCCAAGAAGCCCGTGCAGTTTGCAATAAACAAATAGAACCTGCTTGGTCCAAAAGTCTTGCATGAAGGGAGGGGAAGACTGCTTATTGTAAGTTAAAAGTCTAGGCAGATTTACTTTAAAAATAACCTAGGTTCTCATCAATCACTTTGAAAAACAAACACATTAAAATCCACCTAAAGAGGTCTGCCAGCAGAAAAAAACTGCCTTTCACTATGCATAATACAGGACTCGCTAAAATGATTCTTGTTATAAAACATGTTGCTAATGCTTCTCCCTTGTCTCCGATACTCCACAAAAATTCCATTACTATTCCTGTCTTCTTGCCTTAAGAGAATAAATAATAATAAGTTCATTGTCTGTGAGGTTTATGAGTGCTCAAAGCTGCCAGTCACCTGCCATTTCCATGCAAAGTACAAACCGGAGCAGGCTTGTCCTTGAGGGAGCTGTAGGGCAGCTGAGCTGGTGGTATTGACTCTTCAGCTTTCTGAACCCAGTCTGTCTCAGAGTTTATCATAAAAATGTTCTCTCTGTCAAAAGTGGCTTCCACTGAACAGCTCTGGGAAAGCAGCTCCCATGCTTCATATTCCTTTGTAAGGTCAGACTGGAGGCAAGGGATGCTAAACAACAGAGCTGTGCTTTTGCATGTTCCAGAGCAGCATTCCTTTTGCCTGCTTCTTCCCTTTGTAGGGTCAATACACTTTAAGAGCACATACAGACTAGAAGAATAAAAAAGGAGATGAGGTCTGACATAAAACACAAGAGAAAATAAATATATGCAATGCATAGGATGCTGCGTAATGAAGAGTAAGGGTAAGGAAGAGGAGAGAAGAGCATAACCAAACCATATCACATTGCAGAGAAAGAAGCAAGGAAGTAGCAGTATGGGAAGGATGAATGGAAAGAGACTAATCCCACTTCTTGACTCCTCAATACCCTCCTAAGCTCCTCTAACCAGTTTTATTTCCTTTGCTAATTACACAGTACAACTAAAGCAGCTTGATTTGACATCACACAGAAGATAAAAGTCCTGAGCTTTGGGTTCCTACTCCTAATAGGAAAAGGCCAATATATAAACCGCTGGAGAAGCTGATTTGGCAAGAGACACCAAAACACAAGTATCACGGCAGGAACTAATACCTTGTCGATGCCTCTCCCAAACTGTCTCCTCTCCTGGGGGCTAAGGCTATTGGCTGTGAGATGACAACGAACAAGGGAGCCACTGAGAGCTGTATTTATTTTCCGTCACCATCACCAGCTCAAAGAATCTGAGTGGGAACTGAAAACAAGGCATGAGGTTCAGGAAACAAAACCCTTAGTTACTTTCGCAGTCATGGAGAAATTTTTAGTTCAGATACTTTCATTACTATTCTGCTTAGCAGAGAAGCCAAGATAACAATGACAGTGCTACTGCTGGCATTATATGGATGAAATAAAAATATAAAAGTGTCAATGACAACCTAAAGACAAAACAAAGTGAACATAAAGTCTCAGCACAGAAATAATTTCTTTAACCACCACTATTTTGCACATTTTTTCCTCTCTGACATGATTTTTTCAGGGACTGGATTAGCCTCAGGATTGCTCCCATTGCATCCAGTATAAAATAAAAGTCCATTGAGACTTGCATGTAAAAAGTTAATTAAAAGTTGAATAAGATGACGACAGAGATCAAAGAATGTCTATTCCCCAAGTTCATTCCAAGATCCATATATATGTAATGTTTCATACAAACAATACTGGTTATTTCAAGATGTTCTTTTCAATAAAGATTATGATGAAGAATAAAATGTTCCCATTATCCTTTCCTAATAGACTTATTCAAATTAAATAAGTTAAAATAAGGAAGTTAAACACAAAATTATTACTCTGTTCACTGACATTGCCAGGATATCTTTATTTCAGTCAGACTGGCTACTACACCAATAGTAAAAGCAATAATTTTTCTTAAGCCCTCGCTCTGAAAAAGTATGTCAATTTAAGGGATCATTTGTGCCTAATAAAGCCCAATGAAAAGGCAGTGGAATTTTAGAGTTAGCAGAATGCTTTAGATTCAAACATGGGCTGGACGCTCTCCTGAGTTGGGATACTTTCCTGATGTGGGATTACCTGTCCTGGTTTTGCAGATATTCAGGCACAGGCAGGGCTTTTTGCTCTCTAAGTGCATAGTGAAAGTCAAGACATGTACTAACCATTAACACATTTTTCTGTGGGGCAATACCGCATTTTGTGTTATAATGTAAGGAATAGTATGCAAGAATTCATCACAAATCGTACCCTGTCATTTCTAAGCACATTTCTAAAATGGGGCACTTAATATCACATTCCTAAATGCAGCTATGACAAAACAGGCTACTACAGTAGCAGCTTTCCACGGAACACCCTGGCAAACTGTGGTGAGCATGGCTCTCTGCAAGTCTGATACACAATTTCTATGTAAAACCCTGATACTGGAAGTATGGAAGAATGGATATATTCGCCATTTTAGTCTTTTTTTAAAAAAAACTGTAACATTTATTCTCATAAAGCTCATAAAAATAAATGCATCCAACATAGTGATTTACAATACAAAAATAATACCAATTTTGGAATAACAGCACTTTGATATAAAAAGGCCATGAAAGACTGTTCAGTGTTTTGTTATAAACATCCAAACTACTTTGAAATTCTCAGATATGTGGGTTACGATCCCTTTTTTCCAAGATTTTTTTGTGTGTTCATACACACTTTAAAATAGACAGAAGTTTATTAGAGGGCATCAAAGTTCTGAAAGAGAAGAGGCTGCAATCTGTTCATGTGTACAGGTACTGAGCTACAAATACCAACATTGTAGTGGCTTCCCATTTAGAAAAAATCCAACTTTATTCCCTTAAATTTGCTTCTATTCCCTAATTTACTCTAATATTGTAAGACTTCCTAAGGATTTATGCATTCTTTGCAACTAAACTCCAGTCTTACACAAATTTTAATCTTTTCCAGTGTAATATGGAAAACAATGAATTTGCAAGCAGATAATAAAAGAGTAGCGCACATTTGCAAAGGTATGTGTGCTGATTTGAGTGATAGAGTCCTTTTATGAAAACCTGGCTAAATGAACAGAGAAAAGCCATCATGGATTATAATTATAATTACAGCTCCCCTGGACAATCTTAGGGAATCATCATTTCTTCATGTTGACATTTTAGCTTGCCAAAAACCCCTCAACCCTGGTAGTTTGCTAGCTCCCCATAAAACTCATAATATCCGCAGCACATTGTAATTTTTTTCTTCCCTTGCCAGTTCAAGCTAGTTCACTGAAAATGCTCAGGATGTCCCATAGAGGATAACACTTTAGACCTAACAGTGACACTGGCAAAGATCAAGGATGGAGAAGAAAATGTTAATTTAGCTGATGGGCTCAGCAGGCAGATATTTGGCAGATGTGACACAGTACACATATTTGTGCTCCTATTTCCACCACCTTCAGCCTTTTAGTGATCAATTTAGGCCAATCATCCAAACCCATGATGCACCATGGAGTAAGGCACAGCAGTCAACTCATCCAAAAAGATAGGATGATTAGCACTTAGAATGCAACTCTGTGAACCTCTATCATTATTTTAATGACACTTTATGTGCTAATTTTAAATACAACAGCTGCTTCTCTCAAGTTCTAGCTCCAGGATTTCGCTAAAGATCACCTTTAACATTAGAGTCTAAATTCAGTGAGATCATACACAAACAGAAAACATTCATATTAGTGACTCAGTGAACAGAAGGATTTGTGGGCTAGGGGATTCAGCATTTTTAAAACATTTTATACAAACTAGCTAAAATCAGGAAATAAATTGTGGTATTGATACTGACATAAAAGCCAAAATAAACATGGAACCAAAGCATTAAAATAACAAAAAAGTCTATAGAGGTATGCTCACAGTTCAAATCCACATTTTTCCCTACGAAAAGACTATGTAGTTAATTCCAGTTATGAGACTACACTGAAAAATGAAGCAATAAAGACCCTGGGTAAAATACATTTCCACTTTAGTTGACCTCCAAAGTGCCCCTAAAATAGAGTATCATCTGAGCTGCCACTAAAGTTTCACAAAACAACAATTATTCTTTTCTTTCTTCAACACCACTGTGCAAGGAAAATAAATCCATTTCTGCAAAATTTAATTTAAATTTGAGATTGCCTACTATTTATCAAGTAATTTGAGTTTGTCAAGAACTTATCAAGGGAAAGCTGTTCTGGAGAAATTAAATCTTAAGGGAAGTTCTTCATGAAGTGCACCCTATGACCATCTCCAGCTCAATTCACCATGGCCTGATGGCCAGCACTGTCCTGGCTCCACTTGTCACAGAGCATTTCCCTGCTGTCAAACATGGCTGCTGGGAACAGTCAGCAAGAAAAAAAAAAAGATCCTCCAGGCAATTACATGTGTCCTCTCAGAAGGGTTTCAAATAGGAGAGAGATTTTGACTGAGCCTATGCAGAAGAAAGCACAGCTATGTAGTGGCTCATGTTTCATCTGGACTGCTGTATTTGATGTTAAATGGAGATTATGGAGTTTTTTTAATGCATGCAGCCACATAAACTCATGCAAGAGATCTGGGTTATGATTTGCCAGGACTAGAATTGTAACTGCCACCCAGAAGTATTGTTTTTCCACCATGGCAGGTGACATCACTCTCCTCAGACCCATAGCAGGCATATTTTCTATTACAGCTACCTGAAACATTCACTAAAACTGGCAGAAATTTTCAAGGTTGCAGCAGTAAGCTGACAATCTGAAAGCAGATGATTTATGCTGCTAAGACATTTTAAGGAGAAAAAAATGGTATGCTAATGTTACCAGGGATAACTCTGACTTCCTCTTGGTGTCCTCGAATATGCTCCTCATTAACCTGCCTTCACCTTTGGTGTCTATCTACCACCTCTCCTTAGGAATGAGAGCATGAAGGAGGGAGACAGTCCCTGTTCCCTGGGTTGGCTTTCAAATGCCACTCTCCAGTTAACGATACTGACCACTATTCATACTAGAACAGCAAAGTCATAACATCAAATTTTAATAACTGCTGTAGAGTTCATCAAGATATTGCCACTGCTGGTCCTGTACAGTGCCCATTGTGCTGTTAAAAAACTTTGTACACTGATACTGCCGAGAACTAAGGCTACTTTATCTTCAAGTATGAATGATAAATGCTCAAAAGGTACATGGATGGGGTATTTGGGGATATGACTTAGTGGTGAACAGTGTGGTGCTGGGTTAAGGGTTGGAATCAATAATCTTCCCACTTTCTTGGGCTTCCTCTCATCCCTTCTCCTGCACAGCGGTCTACACAACTTAAACTTAACCTCCCACCCCAAAGCATTGTAACTACAGATTTAATTTTTTCATGTGCTGGAAGGTTTCAGACAGCAGACAGAGGTCACCTCCTCAGTCCCCAAGCCACAGGGCCTGGGGATGTCCAACTTCATCCCTCACCAGGGAGGTGGCCACTCTCTAGACTTACTTCTCAGCCTGACAGGAGGATCATCTACATGAACCTCCCCAAGACTGCACAGATCCTTCAGCCTCAGGGAGTACCAGATCTTCACAATAAAAGCAGGGAATGCCTAATACAGAATACATCAGGCAAGAAGTGGCATAAAGGGAGTAACTTTCTCGTTAATGAAAACAAATTAATTAATTCCAATTGCATTCTCTGAAGCAAAAAGTGACTGAACAAGAGGAAATAGTCTCAAACTGCACCAGGGGAGGTTTAGATTAGATATTAGGGAAAAAATTCTTCAGAGAAAGGATTGTCAAGCATTAGAACAGGCTTCCCAGGGAAGTGGTTGAATCACCATCACTGGAGGTATATTTAAAAGATGTGTAGATGTGGCACTTAGGGACATCATTTATTGGTGGACTTGGCTACACTGGGTTCACATTTGGAGTCGAGGATCTTAGAGGTCCTCTCCAACATAAATGGTTCGGTGATTCTGAAGTCACTCTGAGTGCATGGAAGTTGCCAGAGCTAACATTAACTCAGTTCCAAGAGTAAACAGCACGACTGTGATGAGCTACAGCTTGTTCTGCACTGAGCTGGACAGCTCCGTACCCTGTGCCCTTGCAAGCTTAGAGCACACCGAGCCCTGGAGCTGTCTCCCAGGATTACTGCACAATCAGTGGCACTTACAGGCAGCAACTTACATTTCTTTGGTTGCCCCTTCCCCCATTTCTTTTATAGCAGCGTATCTATTCAGGTTTCCCTCAGCTCTGCCAGCCAAGGGCTGTGTCTCTGTCAGAGCCCCTCTCTAGGCCATCCCTCCCTGTGTCTCCCCTGCTCAGCCATGCTCTCTACAGCAGGACAGGACACAGAATGGCTCAATGGCACACCTCCCACCCCACAACACTGCAGTTTTCCTGAAATGGGAAATTATCACGGAAATGCATTATTTGCTTGAAAGGAAAGTCTGGCAGACATACGATTTTTTTTGGTGGGGGTCCTCTTTAAGAGAGTAGAAATCTCTCAAAGGCAACAGTGCAGCTGCAGAATTTGTAAAGATCAGGGAATTTCAATAAAAACTGCCTGCAGCTGGGAATCACTATCCACTCACAAGCAATGCTGCCCTCCATACGGGTGCTTATCCCTGTCATGCAAAACATTGTGCAACAGAAGCAAAGGTGCTTTGTGCAAACTAAATCTCAAGAAGGGACAGCTAAGTTCTAGCCTACTTGTTCTGATTATAGTATTTACAAAATGCAGCAGTCAGCCATTTTGAGCCCAGATTTGTGCCTTGGATGAAATCATTGAAGCTGTTGAAGTCCACAGGGCAATGGGCAAAGACACGGAGCCTGCACCTGGTTGCTTTCCTCCATCACCACTCCCACAGGACGCCACAGGCATGCCTGGAGAGGTCTGGGCTGTGCTATCTCTGGTGTGACGAGATATGCCACCTCTCATAGATGCCCAGCAGTATTTTATCCCCTGCTTAGACAAATGTCTGGCATCTGGATAAAAGCCAGCTGGTGTGGGTCCAAGTTGGATAAACTGGAACTGTCAGCCAGCACAGGGATGCACTGGGATGAATATCCAGATGCAACATCTGTTCCCTATTGTATATCTTCCCAAATCGCCATTGATCGTCAAACATTAGGCTTCCTTTGTTCCAAGATTAACCCAGCGGACAGATGTGTTAGCAATCCTCAATGGCAGAAGGGTTTGGCTGTATGGGACGTTGCCCATCTTCCTAAGGAAAAAAGCTGACAACCCAGATGCCCTCCAACTCAGCAGAAGGGGGAGTCAACCTTGCAAGAAATAGGTCAATTGGGAGGATAAAACTAATACTAAAAAGGAGAATGGCTAGAGAGAACAAGTGAACAGCCGTCTAGTGCACACACACACACACACACACAAAATAATAATCAGGATTTGGGAAATTAATTTATCTGAAATTCCTAAAGAAAGAAAGTGTAGACAGTTGTGCCTGCATCAGAACTAGAAACCTGTGTGCTAAACAGGAGATGTCAGAACAATTAACATATAGGGGAAAATTTAGGTTGATAATAATAAAAGTATTGGGATGAGAAGTAAAGCATAACTAGATAGTTAAAATGCATAATGAAGACTTTTGTTGAAAAAGGACTGTGAATGAAAACAGGAGAGTGGATGATCCACCATGTAGAAATGCTGTTCCTAGTTTATGAGTCACTGATATTTCATTGATATGGCAGAAAGTGGAAGTAGATGGTGATGCAGAGAAACGATAAACTACCAGCTATGGAGATCTACTGTAAGAGTTAAAAAGTTTTGAGAAAAAGTCAGTGTTTGGCAAAATTAAAAACCAACAAAATCTCAATGCAGTATTTTTAGGAAAGAGAACCACAACTGTCATCTGTCTCACTAAGTATAATGCAAAAAAGCCCCAAAACAATATTTCTGTTCTATAGTTGAAAAAAGATGGATGACATAATATATCATGACAATAACAGTGTATTTCTAATTCAATAATAACTGAGAATGATGTTAAACAATGCTAGCAAGATAAGCAGTCCAGCATCAGCAGGTCTAGATGACTTTGATTCAACAGCTAAGTCAAAAACCTCTCTGGATCATCAATACTAATTTTCAGTAACAATTTAGTAATAATGTGCTTTTTTCATTACTAATTTTTTTTAAATTAAGATCAATATTTATCTACAGGCTGCTCAAATTTAAATAGGATTAATTCCTTAACTTATGGAAATCAGAGGCTTGTGCTACACAAGTCATTCTACAGGATCACTGCAGACATTTTTTAAGTATCTGACTGGTATATTGAAGCTAATCAGAGTAAATGGTGATAAACAGGAAGATTAACTGGAATCAGGCAGCTTGTTCCAGAGATACACACTGTGCATGACCCATGAAAAGAAATTAAAAGGTACAGAGAAGTAACCGTCACTGTTAAACTGCATCGCTGTCAAAGCCAGCAACACATGACAGTGTCATGCAGGAATTACCCAAGGCCCCAGAACAGATGCTGAAGAGCTGAGAAAGTCACTGAAGGTGAGACAAGAGCCCTGACACACTGGCCAACAGGGCAGCTGCACCATGGAGTGCCAGGGAGGCACATCCAGCCCCTGATGAGGGATGGACAGGCAGCATGGGAGATGGTGAGAAGGAGGAGATGCCCCTTGCTGTGCCACTGTGTTGTGAAGTGTTTTGGCTGGGTTGCCTCTGGCAGTGCTGATCAGCTGCAAGTCATTTGAGAGCACCATGAAGCACCACCCTGACTTGGTGTCACCAGGATTGCAGCCACCCTTGGCAAGACTGAAGACAGTGTCCCTGCCACAGCCCTGGTCCTGAGCCCAGCCTAAAGGAGCAGGAGAGGTTCTGGTGTCTCTTCCTTAAACCCAGACTAGCATCAAAGGGACACCAGCAACAGCACTTACACTTTCAGGCTGGACAGAGCCAGAGGGGCCACTCTCCTACATGGTACCAGATGACCTGCATGTAAATTATGAGATTTGGCCAAAACAATGTTGGGGAGTTGTCATGGGCTTACCATAAACCTGCATGAAAGGGGTACCTCACTTTGAGAAAGCATGGATTGCATGGTCAGAATGGAACATCCAAATTAGATTGGATATTAGGAAACCTTTCTTCACAAAAGAAGGTTTGCCTAGGGAAGCAGTTGAGTCACTATCCCTGGAGGTATTTAAAAGATGTGTAAATGTAGCACTTTGGGACATGTGTTAGAAGTGGACTTGGCAATGCTGGGTTAACAGCCGAACTCAGTAATACTAAAGGTCTTTTCCAACCTAAATGATTCTATGATGCTAAGACTCTATAGAGACACTAAACAGTAGTAGGTGCAAAGAGTACCATGGATGGAATACTATAAAGCCCTTTTCTGTGTGCCCCCTCCTCCCCCCACCCCTAACATCCCCCTGAAACATCTATAAAATTTCAAATTAATTGTGGGAGAAATCCCATCCTCAAGCAGTTCACATTTAAGGACAGACCTTTACAAACCTAAGTCATTCCTCCACTGTCGTGGAAAGCAGATGTGTGAAAAAGAAACTAGTGCTGTATTTTACTATCTATGCCATGCTTACCTCTGTATAAGCAAACACAGGGCTACCACTGGCCTGCTGTGGGACACAACTGAGTATGTGCATAATCCTCATGCAATACGTGAATGAATTGCCAGTGTCTCTCCTTAAGAACCAGCAAACAAGACAGGGAGAGCCACAACCACAGTCAAAAACCAAGAACAAAGCAGAGCGCGAGGCTGGAATAAGCAGGTTTCACCTCTGAAAACACATGGGAGGGGGTCCGTAAAAAGTCACTGCTGGGAACAGCCAGTGTCCCTGGGGAGGAGGGACAAACCATGGCTGTAGTCATTGGCAAACTGAGGTAAATGCTTTCTCATACCTTGGGAAACACAGAGATATCCCTTTCCCTCAGCCTGCCTTAAACACAGATAGAGGCGGATGTCTCCTGCAGCCTTCAGGAAAATTCCAGGCAAGGCAACAGCTCTATCTTCTCCTGTGTTTGGAAATGATGACCAGTTTATATGAACAGAGTTGCACAATCCACTGGGTGAGCTGGAGTATGTTTATCTTCTACTACAAAATAAAAAAACCTCTGATACCACTGCTCTTGGAGAGGCCACTACACAACAATTCTGTGCTTTTCTCCTCAATCCCTCAGCCATTTACATTTCAAGCAGAATTAAGTTGCCCAACTCCAGGCACATACAACAGATATACATGGAAAAGGCATGCGCAAAACCCCCTGTGCATTAAAGCCTGATGCACAACTATTTCTGTTCCAGGAAATTTGTTTCTGCAAGTGGTAGAAGTTTCCTGGTGCTCATAGTAACAGCAGAGAGTATTTACTATACTTTTATTTCCCTTAACTGCAAAAAATAAACAATCCATGTCACCTACCAAGGATTCACTACCTTGTTGTCATACCTTGAAGGCAATAATGAAGACCTGAAGTTTGAAACATGGTGTTTGCATCCTGGGACGTGAGGAGGCAGATGAAAAGCACAAACAGGCAAGAACACAAACAGCATTGCCCACAGGGTGACTCACCAGCATTCTCCAAACACACACAGCTGGCACGCTGTGTGCAGATACCCAATTGATACACAAGAGCACTTTGTTTTTTAAATTAAAGATTTTCATGTGTTCTCAGTTGCAGAATACTCGACCTGATGAGCACATGCAAGCAGAAAAGACTGTGAGAACAGAAAACAGAACAGACAACAAAATATATCTGAAATGTATCCAATAATAGTTTCATTTGCCTGTTCCCCAGGGAGATCTGAACTGTTTTCTGTGCAGAGGCTGCTAAACAGATTGGGAAGTTAATACAGCATGGTTAGAAGTATTCCATATGAGCTATGTAGGTACACAATAACCTCTACTTACCAGAAGAGAAATTGCATCCACCTAATCAAACAGTTGGAATAAAACCTGGTAGTTTCAGCAGGAAAAGTGCAGATGTTAAGCAAGGCAAGCCATCCCTGCCTTAGGCACAGAAGCTCTGAGGACCCCCATGCCAGTCAGATGAGCTCCAGCAAGGCCAGAGAAGGAAGCACCCACTTCAGCATCTCTGCAACTCAAACCCACTCAACAACATGACGAAGTTACACTCACAGGCCATTGCATGGACCTATATGAACCAACAGTCCCTTCTCTTTCACAGGCTTTCTGATCAGAAGGGATACAATGGAAACTGATATTCAATGTGATCATTAACCCTCACAATTACTACTCAACTGAATGAGCACAAACATCTGCAGCACATCGGAGCAATTACTTTGACTTTCATTCTAGATAGGTGTCATTGAGTCTCATCTTCCACAAGACTGCAGAGACCACACCACCTCTCTGAACCCCACAATTGCCGTCATCCTGACTCAGCTGCCTGTGATGCAGCAGACAAAGGGATTGAATACACCATCTCGTAAGACTAAGTCTACACCCTCTGAAAATATAAGACTGATGGGGACCACCAATTCTTGGCTTGCAGCTCCCTCCAGGAAAGTGGAGGAAGCAATAAATCTTCTCTCGTGTCTGATTTTTATACATCATGTTTGTAAAGCTGCTAACATAAACCAGCTGTTTGGTAAAGTGTGCTATTCCCATAACGTATTTTGATGCAATTGTCTGGTTTAGGTGGTGATATGGTACATATTCTGAAACATAAATTACACCCATTTTGCTTCAAACTTTCAAGCGATTTTTCTTACAAACTCTAGATTAGAGCTCGGTTGATGACAGATTTGGACACTCTTAAGTAAATAAAAAAAAGTTTTAAAAGGGGGAAGAGTTTGAATTTAAAGAAAACAGATAATGCTGCAAAGTAAAACAGTAATAATGCAAATAATAAATATATTTTTAGGTCAACCTGAATTATTATTTTCAATCCAAAATTAAATGTTTCCTTTTATTTTTAAGTTATTTAATCCTTAAAAACATGTTTTCTTTAAGGAAAAAAATACAGTAAAAAGTTACAAAATATTTTGAAAGGAAAGAGGACAGATCTAATTTTGAAAGTGCTGAAATAAGACGCTGCAGCATCTGGGGAAATCAGCCTTCTTTTTCAGTCAAAACTACTGGCAATAATTATCTTTGAAAATGCACATACTTCTGATCCCTATCTAACTCTGCTTCTCAGCAAATTTATGACTTGTCAAAAAAAGATTTTTCCCAGCTTTATTTATGAAGATGGAGGTAATTATCACTTTCTCAGCCTACATAAGAGTGAATGTGTTGCTAATCAAGCCAGTGGGAATTAGAAGAGATACAAAGCAGTTTGCAGAACTCTCACAATCATTCCAGTAAATTGTAAATTATATTAGAACATGACTTTCAGTAATAGCAATAGAAACCCTCTCCAAAACTAAATGGAACAAAAAATCGCACATGACATGTGAACTATCAGAGAAAAAGGAACAAACCACCCTTTTTTCCACTAACAGACAAAAGGGCCATATCCTGCAATCCCATTACAAATCTGACAGCACAATGTCTTCACTGATGCTAACACAGTGACATGGAAGGATGAGTGGTGGCTTAGCTTTGCCATTTTATGTCTGTTTTCAAGCAATCCGACCTCATCCATTTAAATGCCACAGTTGGCTAAGTTGGTATTTTCCAACATCTATAGTTATACCCAGATGGCTAATTTGAAATGACTGTTACTAATACATGCACCAGAAGCACTGCTTTCTATAAATGCTGAGTATCAGTAATGCCCAATAAAATGAGCTACAAACACTCAATGCTGTGTAAAACAGGTTGATTAATACTGTCAGAGATGGAGAGAATATTTTATACGCAACAAGGACACAGGTTAACTCTGAAAGGTGCAAAAGTTCCTTAGAAAACATAACTTCACTTCTGTCAATTCATGACCACCACAACTGAAAACCAATAGCGAAAATTTTTAAACTGAGCAAAAAATACACTATATTTAAATAATACATTTATAAAGCATATATATATATTTCCTCTTCTTTTCACTGAGTTTGAGCTTATGACAGTATTTTGGCATTATTCTCATTAAGCATTTGTCATGTTCAGAAATGTACACATGGTGGATGGTTCTGCATTAAAAATGGAAAGCCCAATGACACATTTACATACTGAATTTGAGACTCCCATGTTAACCCAGGTACAGTGGGAAAAAGCATCCCACTGCTGTTCAGATAATACTTGGATTGTCCTAATGGTCTTTGACTGTTCCATCTGGTTGTGGATACTAAGAGATCAGAGAGACAACTTTGCACCAAGGAATGCATGCATTGTACTGGGGTACATGACTTTATACTACCCTTTTTTTTAATTGATGCAGAACTCTCTTGATATTATTGTGGATTAATAAAATATATCATAGTCAAAATTATAACTGTCTAATCATAACTAAACTGTCCAACACTTGAAAGAACTTAGAAAACAATGAAGTTCAAAAAGCTTCTAGAAAACTAAGTTCCCTTTTCCACTGAAACATCTCACAATCTACCAGAATCATAAAATGACATAGATAATATTTTCAAAAAAACTAGTTGAGGAATTTAATAATTCAGCATAGTACTTAAACATACCAAGTCAATAAGATTTAAGCAAGCCTATATAGTTAAGTTTTGTGTACTTAAATGCTATCCTAAGTTGAAGCAGGTGGTCTCAATTCAGTATCTAAATATTAAATGTAATCTATTACAGCAAAAATCTTGCAAAAAAAAAAAAACAAACCAAAAAAGGTTATGATTCATTATGCAAATATATATATCCAGGAATGCCCTGCAGGGACTCAAACTGTCAAGGATACAATTTCCATTATACCTTATCCTAGACAGTTGAACGTTGGCAGATAAATATCCACACAATATTTAAGATGAAGAAAAACAACAGCAAAATTCAAACTTTTGAGAGATGTAGTTTGCATCTGCCACATTCTATAAAGACAAATACCAGTGGAAACCACATTTAGGTTTTATTGTACCACAAAATATGAAATATCAGCAATGAGATTCAAAACAGTCTAAAGGATAGACTCAATGTTGATGTTGAGTACCCACATGGACACTTTTACGTCTCCAGATTCCCTTAATGTGACCCTACAAAATCCTTGCTCAGCTCCACCAGCCTCTGAAAGCATGACACTCTCCATAGAGACAGTAAATCACAATTTCCATGTCAAGTGAGATCCCATAATACCTGAAAGGACAGTTTCTGCATCTTGTTTTTCACAGGATAAAGCAGCTGGAAGTATTTGATCATAAATCAGAAATTTCAGGCACCCTCTGCCTAAATAAGTCAATCATATCCTTGAGTTTGAGATTTATTATGTTTTCCTGCCTGGAAATTTAATTAAATCAGTCCTTAATGGATTTTAAGAAGAACATTTGTTACTGATCAGACAAACTGCACACTAGAGGAAATGTGACCCACTGTTTGGGTAGCATTTCAGAAGGTCACAAATTTGGTTTTACCCGCCATCTCTTCCATGTGGAACAGTGAAATACTCCCAGAAGGAGAAGCCAAGAAGATCCTTCCCCAGGAAGACAAGTTTCTGTAAGCTGCAGGGGTTACAATTTCTCTTCTGCTTTCTCTCATCTTTGTCCAAAACTGTCAGTACAAATTCCACCACCGCGTACCATGACAAGAGGAGTATATACCATTGCAACTACCGCAGTGGTGTGACTGAGGGACTTCTGTAACATGCAGGTAGAAGGTACAGGCTTGAATCCTCTATGATTAAAGAGTGGAACCAAAGTCCCCACATACAGACAAAATGGACTACCAGGGGCACACAGATTTGCAAAGAAAAGTGTGACTTCTTGCATTTCCTGTCCCACTTAAGTTTGTTAACAAAAAGTATGCATGGGCATGCACCTTCAGAAGAGAAATGCACAGAGTGTGGAGCTGGGGTGGAAAACACTGTATTTCTGCAGACCCAAAAATCACCAGGAAAATTACAAAGATTCTTACACATGACTTGAAAATATGATAGAGAATGAAACCACAACAGCATTAAAAGAGAGTCAGGCCAAGGTTTGCTTGGTTTCCTTTGTGTGTGTATACTCTAAAATGTCAATCTCAAATGAAAGCAACAAGAAATCTGAAGTGCAGTATGTCCCAGCCTCCTGAAATTCTGCAGAGGAAACATAAGTGTGAAATTTGAGCTCTTTTGAGAAGCTTTTAAAAACCTGAATTCCTAAAACTTACAGTAAACATCCTCCTATTTGTTTCAAAAGGGATTTACTTCAAGAAAGTAGGAAAAACTAAAAACACAGAATATTTGCAAGTTGAAGGGTGACTTGCAGAAGACCCTAAGTGCAAACTAAATACTTTTGCTAAATCTTGCTGTGATCTATATGCATGAGGATGTTCTCTATTGTAGGAACCTGAAGATGCCATAGTGTCTGAGCTATTGCAGTTGGACTGGAAACACACACTTAGATGTGGGAAGGGCTGAAAAATAAAGGCACTTGCCATATGTCAAATATCGGTCTAATGCTCAGCACGTGCTTCTGCAACAGCAACTCGGAGTATAATGGGTGTCACAAAATATGTTTTTCAAGGTTCTTTCACTGTAGTTTGATTCTCTTGGGACTGATTTTGCTTTTAATACGCTTCCTATCTCCCAGAATGCGGTGCAGAAAGACAAAACAGTATGTATATGCACGGCATATGTGTTTTTGTGTGTGTGTGTATAAGTGTATTTCCATCCATGTCTTGTCTACTAATGCATGCTCACTATCTTAATACTGGCATAAATGTGGTACACATTTTTTTAACAAATACAAAAGGTGGTCATAGTAATGTGTAAGCATAATGCTGGAAAGCCACCAAAAAGACAAAAGCAGAATGCATAATGAAGTGAAGTGCTGTTTTTCCTGCCAGTAATTACATTTGCATGAGAGCAACTCCAACCACTATCATTTATCAATTCTGGGGATGGAAATCTACACTTGTATGTTACATATTCTATCCAATTAAGAACCCTACTGCAGCATTAGAAACGTTTGTTTTAGCATATTACAATATCCTTGAGAAGTCTTCAAGAAATATGAAAAACATACAACTACATCTCTTGCAATGCTTCATAATTTACCAAGCACCGTAAATTTGAAAGGCAATAACAATGCAACTGGCTGCCAGCCTAATCTCCCTAACGACCTGCATTTCACAGTTGTTAACATACTTATCAGAGTTGCACTATCACCAAAATTCTGATGAAACGAAGAGAGAACAATGGCAAAATGCTTCTCAATACTCATTTTAATGTGATTTTTTCCAGTGAGCTCTACTATTTCTATTAAGATGCAAGCTGCAGCAGTATTTTCACTGGGGCACATTTTTTTCAAATACTTATGCAGCTGCTTGGAGAATCAAACCCTACAAGACTAATTGATGTGCACAAAAACAAGATAAAATTATTCATATCTAAGTAACTTTTGAAAGAATTAACACATGCAAACATACTAGATGGCCCATGCTAATACACAGAAGATAATTAAAACATAGACTTATGAAGGAAAACTCATTAAGAACCAACTATAAAACAGAATGTGATCTTGTTTGAAATCTTTCATCTCAATGTTTGAAAATTTTCCTCATCCTGATGAATTTCGCTTCTTTATAAGGTTGGGAATAATTTAACCCCTAAAGCGAATTTCACCTGGATATCTTATATGCAGCACTCCTCCATCTGTGATGTAGTAAAAATCCCTGTATTAAAAATTGTTAGCAAGTAAAATGTCACAATTTTGTACTTTCTTGTTTAATAACTTCCTTCAAAATGAGTGTGATATTTAATCTATGCCCAAGCACTACTTCTGCATGTATAGAAACAGCGAATATTTGAAATTTTTAAAGTCCTTGCAAATTTGTGAGTCACAGAAATACAAAAGGTCTTCCAGTGTCAACTCCTCTGTTAAGCTCCAGCCTGGTAGAAAGACTGAGCCACTTAGTAGTTAACTATAACATTGTTCATTCAGAAGTTAAAGCTGAGCAGGGCATAAAGTAAGTTTTTCAAGGTTCTTTCATGGCTTTTGGGATTCATTTTACCTTTAACAAGTTTTATAGCCCTCATGATGCTCAGAAACACACAACAGTCCCTTTCATTAAAACCTGTATCAAACTACACCTGCATCCATCTTAATAGTTCTCCTTTACCCTTGATACCTACACCAAGCAGCTGTGGGAGGCCATGAAAACCTCTCACAGACATGGTGTTTTCTGGAAGTCTGACTTGCCAGTCATCTGTCAGCCAAGATTTTTCTGTGACTCTCTTCACCTCACTACCTGTTTTTAAGGTAACAAAAGAAAGGTCACTTTAACCTCCAAATAATATACAAAAGCATGCACTAATATGACATGCTTCCCATTTTTCAGATATTATTAAAATATGGTTGATGTTTCCCACTGTGTATAATTCCTTGCAGAATCCTATTTTTCAACACTGAAAACCAAAATTATTTCAGCAAATAACTGGTGATTAATCATGATCAACTGTGATACCTAATTTAATTTTGATTAGTTAATAATGTGCTGCTGAAGAAAGTGCAATAGCATATCTAACATCCATAATTTTTTTCCACCGAGAAGCAGTAGCCTTAAAATAGTAAGCTATTGATTCTTTTTGCAAAGTTATTTACAAAGCTACATGAAATACAGATATATTCGGCGTTATTTTTCAATTGCTTTCATTTATTGCTATCTCTTTGATATGAGTCCTAGCAGTTCACAGTACTGTATTTAAGTGTTTCAATTGAGAAGATGCATCTTTGGGAAGAATTCCTCATACCTGTTTTCCCTCTGTATATAATAGATCAGACCTTATCAAAAAGCTGAGCTTACTTCAAAACTGGGTGAAAATAAAGAGCTTTGTACCCCCTAAAGAAGGAGCTTGCTGCACATTCTTGATGCATTTCAGAAAAAAAGGATGAATGGACAATAGAACATTAGGAAAACTTTTTTTCACTGAAACAGTTGTCCAGCATTGGAACAGGCTGTCCAGGAAAATGGTTGAGTCACTATCTCAAGAGATATTTAAAAGACATGTAAATGTGGCACTTTGGGAGATAGTTTAGGGGTCGAGTTGGCAGTGTTGGGTTATCGGTTGGACTTGATGGAATTTAAAGGGCTTTTCCCACCTAAATGATTCTGAGTCTACCAGACAATCTTACAGAAACTGTTTCAGACACATTTGGTCCGTGGTTTTCTTCATATTTCTGGACCTATCAACTTTCAGTCACCTACTCAGATGCATCTCTCAGGAAAACGGTTTTGCTTAAACTCCCGGCATTTGGATTCTAGTATCAAACTCACTCCCCTGACCTTCTCTTGATGAAGGAGCTCAAATACGTTTATTTCTTGTGGGTTTATGTCATGCTTGAGCATCTTGTGAAGAGGACCAATACAAGGACATTATATTACCCATCCAAAGCTGCAAGGACTATTTCTTCACTGTATTTTCCAGCTACTTCTGGTTCCTCTGCAGTTTAAGGAAAAATCCTTTTTAGTCTTTCTGCACCAAGACTATCTCTTCAAACAGATACTTCATTCTCACAAGTGGTGTGAGAATACACTTTAGTCTCACAGATGTCTCATTGCTTGGCCTGTCACTCTATCCCAAGTTTCCCACCATGATTATCAGTGAATATTTGCACCGGCACATATACTTGCCAATCAGTCATGTCAACACAGGAAAGTGTGGGCTTCCTTTTAGATAACAGCTTTCATTTCCTTTCTTACAAGCAATCCCAACCCAAGTTTCCACACCCACCTACAGGTTCCTGAGTTTTGCGTGGGACAGTGCTCCTCAGCTTTCATTCTCCTCAGATCTTCTTCTGAGTCTCACTGGCCAGGGTTATCACTGGGGTGGCAAAGCAGGGACAGCTGAGCTTGTCTGTTCTATTTAACCCCTTCTTTAAAATGGCAGCTTTGGCAAAGAATGCTATAGGCATAAAAGTGTTCAGGTCATGTAAGAGGTACCTAAATTTGAAAACCAAATAAAGGAAAACAACTACTGACCATGTAAATACTGATTTACTTTGGGCTTTATTGTCCTTTTCATATGGACTACTATTTTTGCATGAAAAACAATAATGTTTAAATCATGGAGATTTCTAGTATAAGATACTATTCCATGGGCAACAGATACATTTAATGGGGTTCTGATTTTATCTACAGGTCCCCTGTTAATAACATCCCAGGGGAAAAATTAAAATCCTGAAACAAACCTAGGATTCTACACCATGAAAACAAACAGCACCTGCAGTCAGTAGATACATCTGTCTAAGACAGCAAAGCAAATCTATCAGAGATTACCAATCTGTCTGGGCATGCTTCTATCTACATAAAACCATCACAAGAAGGATAGCCACCACAGCACAGGCACCACCTATACTGGCCCACTGATGAAAGTGGGGGCACTCCAGTGGCTTCTCAGGAGTGCTGCTCCATCTGTGCTGAGGAGGCTTAGGCAGTGCAGAGAGCTTATTCCCAAGGCCATGACTCCCACCTCATTACATTGTGCTTTATCATTTCCTCCCAAAAGCAGTGGTTCAGATCAGCCAGCAGCACTGGTAGTAGCACAGTCATGCTGCTTATCAAATACAAGGCATCTTCAGCTATCTCATATATAATACAAGAATCATATATATATATATATATATATATACACACACACACACACATATGTGTGTCTGTGTGTGTGTGTTTATCTAGCATTTGAAAAGCTTCACAATCAGACCCTTGCCAGCCTTTCTGTACTTAAAGGGTTCGGCATATGATCTCTTTCCTCTTATATCTGATACCTGGGGCTAGAGTGCAGCATGGATTCAGATTTCCAGCATTTGCACCTACAATTTTGGTTCTCCAAACTTTGTTTGAAAAGCTACACAAAATGCTTTCAAAACCAAAACTGAACCAGTAAGATCAGAAACAGAAACAGATTTGGGTGTGCTCATTGGCACAGACACTACAAAAGGAGCAGCTGAAGAGGAGGCCAAGAACAAAACCTTAATGTAGTTCACAATTCAAGGATGGTATTAGATGAGCAAATGCTTCTGCAATATGCCGAATCCATTAGCAACTTCAAATCAGACAGACAGTCCCCATGGATTCATGTCACAAAACCTACATTTACAGGAAGACTATTCCCCTTTGCAGGAAAGGCTTACCAAGAATAAAAACCCTTGTAATGAAAACCAGCAGAGAGAATAAATTACCATAAATTCTTTGTATTTCAGCTGCTCGGATAATAACGTATGAGAGTGCGCACCGCACAAGAACATTCCTGGATATCCCGATGACGCCCTGATTGCAAATAAGGATGAAGGAGCTTTAATGCAATCACGTTTTCTCTCTTTCACTTACAAAATCCATGGTTGCTGTTCTTCCTATTTAAGACAAAGTTGATCTTGAAATAGGTCAGATTTTGTTTACCTTAACACTTAAATAAAATAAAAAACTTTAACAGTGCATACCTGTCTCCCCCTCCATATTTGCAGGCAAAGATGAGATCCATTTCATAAAATACGTAGCAGGTATGTTTTTCAGAAAATTTTCATAAGGAAGGAGGATTAGCTATCTTTTTCCAAGTCTTTATGTTATTTATGGAGTGAGTACAATTTTACTCATCTTTTGCTATGTGCTGTAAAGCTACTATGTTTACCTATTTTATATTTATCATCCAAATTGGAAGAACAGTGGTTATGTCTTTGCTTTCATAACTACAGCTCTCAAAGAATTATGAATTTGGGACTGACTATTCAAATGTCCTGCAACACTCTTCCTTATATTACAGTATATTTTTAAACTACGAATTAACCTATGCATTGAAAGTTAATATATACAGAGAGATCAATTTTCAATCATTTTGCAGACAGATATGCAACAATACCAGTGTGACTCGTTGCAGCGAATATGACTATTGTAGATTTATCTCGCTCTTCTAAGGAAATTAAAATTTAGAATTATTCCTGCCTACATTGTGCAAATCTTTTATTGTAATTAACTGGCATTTGAACAATTGCATTAGCTATAACCTCTGGTTCCAGCAGTAAGATAGCCTCTGTATGTATGTCCCCACATAAGTATACATAGAGACACACATATATTTACATAAACACATATATCCTTCCTTTTTTATGTTTTAAGATGCTTTAATATTTTCCAGAATAGTGAAATTAAGTTTGTTTTTCTCGATTTCATTCACAACCTCTTGAAAGTAGTGCATGGACTGTGAATAGTCCATGAGTCACACACTGAATTTTTCTGCTATTGTTACCTGTTACATTATTAAGTTTTGTTGGATTATATACAGAATTTCCATCTTTGGCTTTGTAATCAACACTTAACAATCATTAAGTTTGTTTCTGAACAGTAATTGCCTACTGTATTCTTCTGGTATTCACCGTAATTTTTGACAACTTCAGGTATTCCCCTGCCTTCATCTGTTAAAGCACAGCTTCAGATATCACTGCATTTAATGTCTAAAAGACAAGCAGTGTAGATATATAACACATTAGATAGAAAGATAATTTGTTCATGGATAAGAAACACAATGATTTTAGTTCAAATTACTGTTTTTCATCTTTTTTCACTGAATATTCAGTCACAATGAAACTCAAGTATTAACAGAGTAAGAGCAATAAAATTAAATCACATTCTGATTCTCAAATCTGGGCTTACAATGATATCTCAATCAAGAAAATATCTGACAATACAGTTAGCAATGAGCTTAAGAAAATAAGTTGAAAACTGTGTCAATAAAGAGGATCTGAAAATTCTTTCAGATTACCATAAGTTACTCAAATGCCTGAAAACACAAAGTTTCAAACAGGTTACCAAGCCCCCTCTTCTTTGGTATATGTATACAAAAACATCAGCATGGGACAGACTGGGGAATGTATGAGGAACCATCGTAAATACAAGGCAGCTTCACTCTTTCCAACATCATCCCTCTGCTATTTCCTTTTCATGGTAACATGGATAGTAGAATTTGCTGTGAAAAGATCACAGGAAATGTCACTTACTTCATTACTCTAAGACTAATTATGATTAAATAGAAGAAGGGGAGCTCGTTACAGTAATTTTTTGGCTCCTGAGTAATTCCTGAGCAATACCTAAAGGAGAGAAACGTCTCATGCAGTGAATGAGCGTGTGAGTGGATGTATGGTGGTGCTGAGTGCTACTTTCAGTGGGACAATACACTGGAAATGTTAACTTTGATCCTAATTTCTTCTAAGACAGCTGTACATAATATTTTATCAGTGTCAAGACCATACAAGTTTAAAATTGCAACACGCAGAAAACCACACATGAACAGACCAGATTTTTGATTAGTAATAGGTATTTAGCTATCAGGCTCCAAGCTTTCACTAAACAGAGGATCAGCAAAAAATCCCCATGAGCTAATATATTTTTCCTATCCACATGCCTGTATTTTATTTATTTTTTTATTCTGAATATAACCAACCATTAAATCCTCTACTCAAGATGCCATCAAAGTAGTTTCAAAGTTTCCTATAGACACTTGGTGTTCCACAGATGCATTTAAATAATCTGGGGTGTTTTTGCTATGCAGGGCATCACTTAAACCCCTGAAAACCTGAAAAATTGCCTCATCATGTTGACCTGAAGTTCTCAAACTTCATTGCATGTACAGACACAATATGTAAACCGCTTCAAAACGGTACATAGTCCATGTAGCTAATGCCCATTCAAGAAGGTCCAACCTCCCCCACTGTCCAACACCAGAAATCAGAAAAAGGTTTGGAAGTCACTTCCTTGTTCTGTGGGGGAACCATGAAAAAGAAATATCCTGGATTCACTACTGCCTTTGTGATCTCCTCTATCCAGCTACCTATTTGCAAAAGGTTAGCACTTATTTTGACAGCCAGGTAAAAAAACCCCACCAAACCACACAGTAGGCCGTAACAACACAGCAGATCTGAAGTATGCATTAAAAGTCAAACTGACTTGTCTGAAACTGTTAACGAACATTTGACTTAAGGCTACGATGAGATCTGAAATCTTGAAGACAGCCGCAAAGCTCAGTATTGGGCAAACCACATCCCAGCCCAACCACTCCAAGATCTTAGCCTGGGTAAATTGTGACGATGTGAATCCCATGAAAAATAAAGGCAGAGTTTACACTCACATCTGTAGGGACAAAGTGAAAACTGGATGAAGATTTTCTGTTCCAATGGACAAAGGAGATCTCCACACTGTGCTACTGCCACAGATGCAACAAAAGAGCAGTCAGTCTTACTCCCTGGGGCTAAAGTTTGTACCTCAGTGCAGCTGTCAGCAAGCACAGAGCAACTGCTGTTCAATATTACACAGCATATGTGCATAAGAAGTGACTCCCAGACTTGTGTTTGCAGGAACTGCTGCTGGTTTGGTGGCTTTGTCTGAACCATCCTGACAAGGTCCATAACTGCAGCGCTGAGCAGGAATCTGTTCTTCTACAAAGGGAGCTCAAGCATTTCCTAAGGCATAATCTACCTTCCACTTGCTCCTGCCAGCATTTGGAAGAGCTCTGGCTGCCTTGGAAGCTCCTATAACATTGAATGAAAGTGGCTGTCGGCATATTTACTACTGTGTTACACAGCCCCACAGTGAAAACACAGAGAGACAAGATGTAACTAGACAATCTTCTGGACTGATGAACTTCCCATGGAATTCCCTCACCAACACTGCATTTCTCTGCCTTTTTTTTTTAAGTATTAAAACAAAGCCTAAAACAGAATTTCTGTTTTCTCTGTTCCTTCACATTCTTTGAGAAAACAGCTATTAATTAGAAAGTTTATGTCTGTTTCTTTTTGAAGAAGGCAATTTCTTTTTACTTTCAAGCTTTGGGGGTATTTTTGGCCAATAAAAAAATCTGCTCATATTACATATTTGCTCAGGTTGTCAGGTTTTCTCTCAATTCCTAATTCCTTTCAGCTCAATGAAACAACAATTGTGGTAAATTTATACTCAGGTTCAGCAACATGGAGTCCTGACCCACAGGTGCTAAAACCATTTTTATACAGAAATTTATGTACATAAGCATGTCACTAAAGGAAAAAAGACATAAACCTGGTCACTGTAAAGTTTAACATACTCAAAGGTGCCCTTCTTTTGACCGCTGGGGAGAAGGCAATGATATATCAACTTAAGCCTCGCAATGTGGTAGAAAATTTAATCTTTGTTATTCATCACTGGCTTGTGATACAGTTGAGAACAACATGCCCACAGTACCTTTGCAAAGCTGCACTGGTCTCTGAGAGGTCACAACACATGCTGGATGCCCAGAAAAAAACCAACAAACCTAAATTCCAGACAGCATTTCTTCTGCCAGACAGAGCTGTCAAATTCTAGTTCATTAAAAGTATAAATGTTTCCTTGAGAGTACTGTGGATTTAAATTGTATTTTATTGGTGACATTTACCAGTGCACTATGGTAATGCAGTCACTGGAATAGCTGGTATTTCTTTGCTTAACATCTTTCTCTATTCACTGTTGAGAAGCTAAGGCAGAATAAGCGTGTTAGATGAGACACTATTTCCAGTTACGTTTTCCCCCATGAAACTATGTCTAGCATTTGTCTTCTCGCAATCAATCCAATCTGGAGCGATTTTTCTGCCCCAATACTCCTTCAGGGAAGTCTCCTTTTCTTCTAAAAACATCACTCCCAACCGCATTAATAAAAACTTGAGATGAGCAGTTCAAGCGATAAGACAGAGAGGTTGCAGTGAAGATTTACATAATACTTTCACTTCTTATGTAATAACAACTTTCTGGGTTGAAGCTTTCTTTTAACTTTGGCCCAGGGCTGAATATGTTGAGATAGCATCTTAAAAGGTTCCTAAATATTAGAGGAGTGATACTTTAAAGCAAATGCCTGAAAGAAGAATGGAGGCAAAAAGGATGAGCATCTTTAAAAGTTCATATCCTTACAAGATGCCAACACAATCCTGGCTTGTATCAGAAATTGTGTGGCCAGCAGGACTAGGACACTGATCATACCCCTGTACTCAGCACTGTACTTGGTGAGGCT
>VXBX01009491.1:398450-461228 GCA_013400415.1 Scytalopus superciliaris
CAGGAATCTGTTCTTCTACAAAGGGAGCTCAAGCATTTCCTAAGGCATAATCTACCTTCCACTTGCTCCTGCCAGCATTTGGAAGAGCTCTGGCTGCCTTGGAAGCTCCTATAACATTGAATGAAAGTGGCTGTCGGCATATTTACTACTGTGTTACACAGCCCCACAGTGAAAACACAGAGAGACAAGATGTAACTAGACAATCTTCTGGACTGATGAACTTCCCATGGAATTCCCTCACCAACACTGCATTTCTCTGCCTTTTTTTTTTAAGTATTAAAACAAAGCCTAAAACAGAATTTCTGTTTTCTCTGTTCCTTCACATTCTTTGAGAAAACAGCTATTAATTAGAAAGTTTATGTCTGTTTCTTTTTGAAGAAGGCAATTTCTTTTTACTTTCAAGCTTTGGGGGTATTTTTGGCCAATAAAAAAATCTGCTCATATTACATATTTGCTCAGGTTGTCAGGTTTTCTCTCAATTCCTAATTCCTTTCAGCTCAATGAAACAACAATTGTGGTAAATTTATACTCAGGTTCAGCAACATGGAGTCCTGACCCACAGGTGCTAAAACCATTTTTATACAGAAATTTATGTACATAAGCATGTCACTAAAGGAAAAAAGACATAAACCTGGTCACTGTAAAGTTTAACATACTCAAAGGTGCCCTTCTTTTGACCGCTGGGGAGAAGGCAATGATATATCAACTTAAGCCTCGCAATGTGGTAGAAAATTTAATCTTTGTTATTCATCACTGGCTTGTGATACAGTTGAGAACAACATGCCCACAGTACCTTTGCAAAGCTGCACTGGTCTCTGAGAGGTCACAACACATGCTGGATGCCCAGAAAAAAACCAACAAACCTAAATTCCAGACAGCATTTCTTCTGCCAGACAGAGCTGTCAAATTCTAGTTCATTAAAAGTATAAATGTTTCCTTGAGAGTACTGTGGATTTAAATTGTATTTTATTGGTGACATTTACCAGTGCACTATGGTAATGCAGTCACTGGAATAGCTGGTATTTCTTTGCTTAACATCTTTCTCTATTCACTGTTGAGAAGCTAAGGCAGAATAAGCGTGTTAGATGAGACACTATTTCCAGTTACGTTTTCCCCCATGAAACTATGTCTAGCATTTGTCTTCTCGCAATCAATCCAATCTGGAGCGATTTTTCTGCCCCAATACTCCTTCAGGGAAGTCTCCTTTTCTTCTAAAAACATCACTCCCAACCGCATTAATAAAAACTTGAGATGAGCAGTTCAAGCGATAAGACAGAGAGGTTGCAGTGAAGATTTACATAATACTTTCACTTCTTATGTAATAACAACTTTCTGGGTTGAAGCTTTCTTTTAACTTTGGCCCAGGGCTGAATATGTTGAGATAGCATCTTAAAAGGTTCCTAAATATTAGAGGAGTGATACTTTAAAGCAAATGCCTGAAAGAAGAATGGAGGCAAAAAGGATGAGCATCTTTAAAAGTTCATATCCTTACAAGATGCCAACACAATCCTGGCTTGTATCAGAAATTGTGTGGCCAGCAGGACTAGGACACTGATCATACCCCTGTACTCAGCACTGTACTTGGTGAGGCTACATCTCAAATCCTGTGTTCAGTTTCAGGCCCCTTGTGACAAGACAGACCTCGAGGTGCTGCAGCATGTCAAGAGAAGGCAATGAAGCTGGTGAAAGGTCTGGAACACAAGTCTAACGGAGCAGCTCAAGGAGCTGGGGTTGTTCAGCCTGGAGAAAAGGAGGCTCAAGAAAGACCTTATCACTTTCTACAATTACCTGAAAGTAGACGGGCTGGTCTCTTAACCCAGGTAACAGGCAATAGGACAAGAGGATTTGACAATCATGATATTACGCCAGGGGAGGTTTAGATTGGGTATTAGGAAAAATTTCTTCACAGAAAGGGTTGTCAAGCACTGGAACTGGCTGCCCAGAGAAGTGGTGGAGTCACCATCCCTAAAAGTATTTAAAAGATGCATAGATGTGTCACTGAGGGACATGTTTTAGTGGTGGGCTTGGCAGTGCTGGGTTAATGGTTGGACTCAATGATCTTAAAGAGTTGTTTTCCAACTTAAATGATTCTAAATTATTCTAAAGAGGAGTGAGGAAACGACACAGTGGTTGTGGAAACACTGTGATAAATCAGTTTGATGATGCAGATGGCTTTATTAATTTATATTACTAATAAATTTATAAATTTTTAATATAAAACTTTTTCCCTTGAAGGGAAAAAAAGGTCTGAACCAGTTTCTTTTTGCCTGCAACTGACAAAGCTTGGCCCTTTGGGATAGCCTCTAACCAGGGCAGTTCTTCCTGTGTGCCTCCCTGAGCAGCCGTCTCTTCAGGCCAGCAAATCTCCTGTGGGGAATTCAGGTTGGGCAGCAGAAATGAGTTTTCCTTTTGTTGATTTACTGACAGCTGTTTGGAGACATGCTGTAAGAGAGAGATTCGCCTGCTTAGGGGTCATGCCTACAGCAAAGCTTTCTCATGGCAGAAACACATCAGCAGCACCACAGTGGCAAAGAATGAAATGCAGATGGGGCACTACTCACCAGAGTCATGCTGGGAGACAGATTAAGCTGCAAAAATGCAGAAATCTGCATAAAAATGCAGGTAGGCTCTCACCCCTATCGCACAGCATATCTCAGATTTAGCAGATCTTCAAACTAAGTATGTATAAAGCACATGAGAGCATGAGTCCATTCTGAGTAACCACAGCCCATTTCCACCTGGAGCCTTATCTTGCAATACATTCCTAAAATATCTGTGGAAGTACTACTGTGTAATTGTAGACTTTAACTTTATATGGGATAAAAAATTTTCATTAAATGACCATTTTTATCTCCTACTGTTTAACTCTGGGCAGCTTGGGTTCCCTCTTTCTCCTCACATCATGTGTGCCTTTCTAGCGCAAGCCACATCTGCTCCAGCTCCAGCTTCTCTCACATCCCCCATTTCTCTTTTCCCCATTGTCCTCTTCCCCATTTGCTCTGCAGAGCTCCCAGCAGTGCTGTTTCTCCTTCTGCTGCTGCTCATTCCCCCAGCTGCAGCTCAGCTCTCCTTTGCCTGCTACTGCAGCAACCCAGAGCACTGGGGAGCATGGGCACCACCAGCTGACTGCAAAGACCTGCAATGTGGACCATCTCTTCTCTCCTACCCTATGCCAGTCTTGTCCTTTCCATGTTTCCCCAGCCTTCATCTCCATTCATGTAATTCTGTGGAATTAGGACACTTCAAAGTAATGAAAACTCCCATGGGCACCAGATAGGCACAGGCAGAGAGCAAATTTGATTGCAAACAAAAATGCCGCACTCTCATGAGAAGCCAAGGATGGGTGCAGGGCTTTGGAGACTGGCAAAACTTGCAGTGTCTGTCCCACTGTACCTTATGGATGCTTCTGTCTAGCTCTTGGCTCCAGCCTGCCTCACATCTTCTGTGACACTCTGGGATGCTCACCCAGACTGGGTTACTGGGTGTACTTTTGAATCTGTCCACTGTTTGAAGCAGCAGTGACACTGAAGATAAGCTCATGAAACATTTGCAATGCACTTCTATCCTGCAGCAATGCTGATACTTAGAAGGATGTTTGTGCAATACCCTACCCATGAACAAGTCTGGTGTTTCATTATTTACAGCTCAAATGTCTTGCCTGCATTCATATTAAAAGTGGCACCACTTATCAACAAACTGTTTTTCTAAAATACCTTCACCTTTAATATTCAGAGAACCTACAAACTGACACATAATAGTATCTTTTATTATTTTTATATAGTTTCCTTAGAATACTTTTAAGAGGAGAGAAGCATAGTTATTCTCATCAGGCCACTAAGGACAAAGCATAAAGTCCCAAACACTTGCTGAATTCTTGTGTAAGAAGTTCAGCAGGAATCAGCCAACACTGTCTGCAAATCTGCATGTGCTGGGACTTCCTACATGTGCTACACTTTCCACATTTCACATGTGTAACTGATATAAAGCTGCCACTCAGCTATCAGTTACTAGTATCTGATAGATAAGGGATAGCTAATGGCCACTTACTATCTCTTTATATGATGGCAGCTTTCTCTTCACACCTTACAGGTGCCTGCATGTAATTATATCTATTTATCTAAACCACAGATAATTTCTCTGCAGAACTCCAGTCATACACACATTCTCAGACCATGAGGGCTGCAACAGTGCTCTTAGTTTAAGTAGTACGTGCTTGATTTGGAAAGTATTTTTATGTCCCTCTTTTCTGTCAAAGCTTCACACAGATTGGTTAGAATGCTGCTGTACTTTAGATCATCCTGAATAATTAATAAAGAGTTTGCCAGTTCTTGAATATATTAGCAGTGAAGAAATATTGCTTGAACTTGTGAACTGTGATCAGCTTGCTGCAGAAGAGAAAATCCTTTCTCTTCCTTTCATTATTTCTTACAACATTAAGTTCAAAGAATTCTTTTGAATAAAAAGACAATATTGCAAACTAATAATGCTCATTAAATAAGTCTGCCTCTTTTGTTCTACACATAGTCAGTGTTGGAAAGCCCAAGGAGCAATTACAGAAGGAACATCTTAACAAAAATGTATTTCTCTCCCTTTCCTTCAGCAACCATAATTCAGGCATTTCCAATTTCAAAGCAATCTTAAAACAATCCTGGCCAAAGGCATCCTTAAGTGCAAATAAAAAAGTCAGCACTGGTGAAAAATCTAGGAGGTAGAAAGTCATACAGTGTCTTCTCTGCTCCCTCATAGTCTTTGCCAACTTCAGTAACTGTCGTTATCAGTGATGAACAAACAGCAATAAGGAGGCCAGGGCTGTCCCTACTCTTTGTCTTCATTTTCTTACCTGACAAACACTCTCGCAACAATTTTAAAAAAAAACAAAACAAAACAAAAAAATCCAAGTAACAAGGAATGTTTTTTGGTTTGCTGTTGTTTGTTCATTTTAAAATTATATTTACTATATTACAAGCACTAAGAGCAATATCAAAACTTCCATTGCTGACAGCGATCCACAGCTCTACCCTGAGGATTCTCTCCTGTCTTCTCTTGAGTACACTCCAATGGCTGAGGAAGGGCTGCAGTGCTCGAAGTGGCCCTGAAGTTCTCACATGCTAGTAGAAAAGAAAGTTTCCAGATTTGACTTCTACTCTTTATTCTTTCACTGCAGTTTGTTTACTAAGCCAGAAGAAACACAAAAGTCACTTTCAGAAATACAATGCAAAAAGCTTAGAGATGTGAACATCTTGGATAAATGTGTCGAGTATGAAAAACTTCAAAGCATATTTCCAAAACCCCAACTGAACACACAAAGCCAACAAATCCATACTGACTGCCTATTTATAGAACTTACCAGACACTTAAATAGTTTTCTGAATATTCAGAACCAATTTTAGAAAGATAAGGAACCAACCTGTGTTCAAAAGTCCTTCCAGGTATTGCTACTTGTGATTTTGACTTCATTCAAAGCAAGCTGCTGCCTCAGTTCTAGTACTGTAAATTTGTATTTTTATAAACAACTTAATGGCAAAAAGAGACCACATAATTAGAATTACTATTAAAATAATATACCAGCTGGTTACTTACTGTCACAACCAGAGAGGATTCTCTGGAACACTGGCAAGTTTGTAATATGATACTCTACAGTCTCAGTGTCAAGTCCTTAACACGATTTTAATTTCATACTTAAAAAAACCCACCCAAACTCTGGGTTTGTTTATGTTGTAGTTGCTTGTGCAAAAGCAAAGTATAACCTACTTCCAGCTATATTCAGAATTCATCCTTTGATGTTTTAGGCCTCTAACCAATTTTTAGATAACTGATCATCTTATAAAATGGAGTGCACCATCATGCCTTTAAAGCTTGCTTTATCTCATTGTATTGGAAACATACTGGGAGCATAAAAATATATGTCTTCAGAAAGGATCTGTATGCGCAGTAGGTGATAAATTATCCTGAAGATATGCTGTAAAGCTTTGATGGGTGAAAGGCATACCACTCAGCTCCTCATGCTATGCCCTGTGTAACTGCAGTTGACATCTTTATCAGTGTTCCTATTCTGTTTCCATTATAATAAAATCCAGAATTACTTCACTGATCTGCATATGTTAAAATATGTATTTCTGTCTCTAATAAAGAGCCCCATTTCTGTAAGTAACTTCACTACAGACACAGCTTCCTAAAAGTCCTGTTCTTCAGGTTAATAAAGGAAAAAAACCAAACATGTCCATACATAAATTAACCACAGTCAAGGCTTTGCAATGCCCTGCTTGAAAGGCAATTTTTAAACTATAAAGTGTTTAATTTAGCTGTAAACCTGACCAGCTTACACATTTCAGCAACTTTTCACTATTGTATACTACATATGTATATTGTTCACTGTTGTATTTAACAAAGTAATTGCAAATTGTACAATTTTTATTTTGCATATATATACAATGTGATTAACACTGGCTCTTTGGTATGCACAGCATACTGCTCAGTGCCCAAGGTCTTACAGGAATAAACTGGGGGGGGGAAACCCTAGTATTTCACTACTGCAAAATAAAATCATCCTACAATACAAGCAGCTGTATGAAGAGCAGATTTGTGGTTGCTCTTAAAACTTCAAATGTGGCCTTTCCTTATATTCAGTTGGTCCAAATATAAGTATCCATTCACTCTAAGCCTAGTACTTCTCATGGTGATAGCTATAAAAACATTTACTACTTCAGATTCTTGATGTAGCTTTGGACTTAGTTTGTTCTTTTGGGATAGAAAACAGACAAAAAATTAAAATTATATATAAAAATTTAAAAAATCCTCTTCTTGGTGCAAATTTTAGAAGCTAATACACAGTTTATCTTTCCAGAACCGTTTAACTACTGTCAACATTGCTTAAACTATATACAATACACGTATATATCCAAATACATATAGACAATCTCAACTAAAAAGAGACTGAGCCAGCAGTATTTCAGCTCAGAGGTAAAAGCCTGAGAGATTTATTCATGAAAGAAATCAGGTAACTACAGCATAAACTCCCATCTACCATAAATATTTTAACAGCTATTAAAAAAATGTGTAACTGAAAAATAGCATAGAAACAATACACTGATGTCGAAACAACACACTGGTGTAGAAAACAGCAATGTTTTTCTGGTTCTTAACTAGATAGGCTAGATCTACATTCAAATCATGTCTCAGCACCTATGAGAAAACAATCTCACACAGCATCGTTCTTGCAAATTGCATCATCAAATAGCATAATACTTTTCTTCTATGGTTGCTCGTTAATGGACACAAATACAAAGCTTCACCCAAGCTTGGTGACATGCTGATTTCATTACTGAAAATGTACTGACCTCCAAAATAAAGACTCACAAAACTGAAGTGCAATACACATTAAGGGAACTAATCTCATAGTATTTTAAATTTCTTGCATGAATAATTATTGTGCACTTCTTGTTTGCCACATATTTTGCCTTAAGAGGGAGTGGTTGATACAGTGGAAATACAGCAGAAGACTTGGTGTACAGCAGCCTCAGCAGACACAGAGGCCCTGCTACCCAGAGAGGCAATACAGCATGGAAGGAGTGCATAGGCAGGGGCAGCAGTGAAGGAGGACTGAGAAGCAGGGACAGTGGACTAGGAGATACCTGAAGGCCCCTTTCAAGCCAAACCATTTTGTGATTCTACAATTGTGCTTGTCTCCTACGAATAGCATAAGTTTGATGGTAGGAGACAGAGAAGGAGACTAATGTTCCCATCTGGAGATGACCCCAGAGGTGAGGACAAGAGAAGTAAGAGTTATCCACTGCGAGGTCTGACCCACAGCTATGGGAAGGAAGAGCAGCATCGGGTCGCTGACCGGGTTTTGGAGACTGTGCCCACAACTATGTTATTTTTGCCTTGAAACTAGCTCAGAACACTTCAAGATTCTCCTGCCAGATATTTTTAAATTACAAACTAAGCACGCAAAGAGACACAACTCTCCTTTTTGCTTTGAAAGGTTAAAATGAAGCACAGGAAGAGGGGAGTGCAATTGCTGTAAAATACAGTATTGCCTGAACATCTCTCTGTTGGAGAGAATTGCTTTTGGAAAGTCTGTAGTTGCCCAGAAGACACATTTCTGTTTACATTCTTATCTGAAAGAAATGAAGTTACAAGCTTACTTTGTCAAGACAGGCATGAAAAAAGACATAACATAAAGAAAAGCAGATATTTCCACTTGCTGACGTACAGTTAACTGCATGTCATTACTAAAAACACAAGACACTAATCACTTACGCAGCATACCTCTATCTTTTCATGGTAGGGCCTGAACAACAGTAAAGAAATTATTTTGGGGAACTGCACAAAGGCACAGGATTAGTGCAGAAGAAAAAGACCCTAGCAGAGACAGGTTGGGGGCAAGCACTAAAGCAAGGAAAACTGGTTTTGAGCACAGGAACTCAATGAATGTGCCAAACCACATGACTAGCAAGTTAGAAGGGAAGGAGATCTTACAGCTGATGCAGCAGCAGGGGATTGCCAGCTGTTGGCAAGAATCCACTCCACACTAACCACGTGAAGGTCCATCCCTGTCCTCAGCTAGCCTGACTGTGTTGAGCAGTCCACAAATGGTGTCTGAGATGCAAATGCCAAGGCCACAGAACCCAGAGAATTAGCTAAAAGAACAGAAGTTTTACTCAAAATGGTGGAAATTCAGAAACCTGTCAGTTAGGACAGTAACTCCAATCCAGCATGCATATGGCTTACAGGAGAATATATGAACACACCTCTAGACTGTCTTTTTTTAAATCAACTGTTAATACTAGAGACAAGTATAAGGCACACTAATGCAAAAAATCAATAGTATCATGCCAGTTTCTATTGGGAGGGAGTGGGAGGAGAGAGGAGTCTCAAAGGAAGTTAAGATTATTTCAAAGGAGAAAAAATCACTAGACTGAGTTCTGCGGAATGATGGAAGTGTGAAAGAATTAAGATGTCTATGATGTATAAGATTATTGATTATTCCCAGGGAAACTGTATTTAAGTGGAGCAACAACTCTCATCAGTGAGAGACTAAATTAGTGCCCAGATCTGTCTTACAAAGACATCAGCAGACAAAAAGGTTGCTCTACTCACACCAGAAAAACGCTGACTTTCAACCTGATAAATGTGTAATAAAGCTACCAGAATAGAAACATTTTACACATACGAGAAAAACAGACATCACCCAGCACAGATTTGACAGAGGAGCAAATCTACAGAGGAGAAGATGATTAATAAATATTTAAGTTCATGTATTTTGAACAACATGGCCCCATACAGCAATCTAAAAAACAGGAAAATGCATTATATAAGTTAGATTGCAGTATTCTTCTCTTTTTCCATTACTGACCTCGTTGTATTAGCATGTTACCCTTTCATGTTCTGCAAAATAAAACACTAACTGATAGTGAACTATCCTGACTAATAATCAAAGATTTCTGATTTTTCAAGCTAGCCTGATGAAAACAGTTTCATTCACATACGGATGTATATCCAGCTGCACAGTACTCAAGATAAAAACCAGAAGCTTCTTATTTGCAGACATATAATGCTACTACAATGTTAGAAGTTTCCACCAAAAATTGAGCCAAAATCCCTAATCAAGCCTTTCTACACAGAGAAAGAAAAAATTACCAAACACAACATAATTTTTAAAGTTATTTTTAGAAAATAAAGTGTGTTCATTCCTGAAGAGGGAAGGTGCCCTAGACAGGTTTTCATATGTCTGCTTTAACAATCACACACGACTCAGAGTAAGATGTAAGTAGTACTTTAAAGTTTTGAGCAGTAAAACCAGAGACTACAAAGATTTACAGTAACATAAAATGCACACTGCTCTAACAGGCAAATTAACTTCACAAGTGTGACATGAGAATGCAGCCTTGAAAAAACACGTACTACTATCCGTACTTCATCACACACAACAGCCTTTGGCATCTAAAGCACAGGTAAAAATAGCTCACAAAGGACAGGAAACAACAGAAACTCGTCCTGGATACAGGTCCTGCATAGCACTGTTAGTTGTTCCCAGTAAGGCAGAGCATGCACTGACCCAGGAGGGACCCCCCTGAGTGGTTAGCAGAAATACAATGCAATTACAGCCCACAATAACTTTAGCACCTCACTTAGGAAAAAAACCCCTCCTTTTAGCAATAAAAAAAAATTAAAAACAAACAAACAAAAAACCAAATGAAAGCAAAACGGGAACCTTCCTAGCAAGAGCACAGCCTGGGACATGTAAGGACGTTAACTGAAAGAGCCCCTATAACCTTCTGTATCAGGAGTTCTTTGTTGCCTGGCAGTAAATTGGAAGGACGGTCATATTTAAAAGTAAAAACGTCAGGCTGTGTCTCTGGAAGGATGCAAAGGAGCCCCTGAATGAGTAAGAAGGAAAGCACGTTACCTTTAGCAAGTCTCCTCAGGATCTGACAGCGGCATTTAAAAGAGACAGCTATCATTCTGGCTGCCTGCCTCCCCTGGCAAAGCGCGCTCGGGGCTCTGCTCGGGTGAATGCAGCAGCAGCCTGTGAATTCTTCCTTCCACACATACCAGGCGAAAGGTAGCCCCGGCGGGGAGTGACAAAGCTTAATTCCTCTTGGCTGATGCAGAGATCAGCTCCATGTCATCCGGCAAAGCTGTGTCATTCACTACTACCGCCGTCACCACCACCTGCATGAGGAGATGAAGGGCTTACAAAGCCATATTTCCTTAAAAGCTAGAAAGCATCCAACTGCACACACGGACGTGGATATTAGAGGGAGTCGTTGCCCAGCCTCTCGCATTCCCTGACCCTGCAGGGAATGATGGTTGCTGTGCCAGGCAAAGGGCCCCCCATGTTTCAGCAAGATGTGGTGATTTTTCTCCTCTTTCCTCACATCTTTCCTTTCCCTTACTGTTCCCTCTGGATAAATAGGGCAAAACCACCAGGAATCCTACTTCTGGGGGAGAAGGAGCCTATTTCAGAAGGAAAATATTCTAATCAAAGCATAGTAAGTGTTTACTCTTACAAATCTGTAAGGGAGAAGAAAAGAAAAAGCCTGATTTGATAACTGGGAAAGCTTTTTGACAATTGCAGACAAGTATATTACAGCCATCGAAGCACAGACCACAGGGGGAGGGAGAGAGCTGGAGAGAAGTGATGGATTGTTGTGTGTGGGCAGGATCACAAAGTATTTGATCACACCAAAATAAAATGATGCTGCAAAGAAAACACACAACGAATCAGGTTTTCTCTCCTCACTAGAGAAGAGAGAAGATTTTAGTGCACCTGAAAATTTTATTTGGCAAAACATTGCACCATTTATAAGGTATCTTCAGCTCACAAGGAGTTTTATGTCCTCTCATGCCTATTCAGACAGCAAATTAACCTGCTTTTACAATTAATTCAGACAAATATGAAGTAGAGCACATCGCTTAAACAAGAGGTCCATCCCACCTTTACAGAGCCAAAAAATTACTAAAGGACAAAACTCCACACCCATTCTAAAAACCAAGGAAGCAAATCAAAATAAGCTATATAGAGCTTGTCATGTCAAATCCATGCACAAACCTCACGTCACGCATCAGATACTCTCCTTTAAAACAACAGATAAGTCTTTCTCAAGATTTATGCTTGAGTGATGTATTTAAACCTGTCTTTGCATATTCTGTCCCATTCATGTGCTTTCATTACAAAGTTGTTTGGTTTACCATCTACCATATTTTATCCATTGTTACATTTAATGCTGTGGTCCAGTATCATAGTGCATGTCTTCTACTGTTATCTACTTAAAGTCTGGAGGAGGCATGGACAGCTTTCACACTATGAGCCTCTCCTCTCTCCCTACGTGCTCCACACTGCATCAGCAGGTCCATGCTTCCGATATTCCAACTCCCTTGTAATTGTTTTTCTTATTTTTGTTTCAGTGGTTAGAGCAACCACTATACTTCCAAAGGCAAGGTGAAACATTCCATCTGCACAATTGCAATTGTCCAGACAGACAGACCTGGTGAAAATTCATTTTATTTCATTGTCATTAAAACCAGATGGAGGTAATGGAGTCATCTGTTCACCAACCTTGTTATCACTTCTTGTAGCTCCTGTTATACCAGGCTGCCATAAAACCCAACAGCAGAAAAGCAGATGCACCTGAAGCCATGGACTGATGGTTCTAGCCCTGTAACCACGGACCTCCAGCCAGGCACGGACAGGGAGTGCAAGAAGGGTGGAAACCAGGGGAAGAAGGTGGAGGTTTAAATCACTGTAATTCAGTGGTCCAAAAAGAAAATGTAAAATTGTGGACCATCGTGGAGGGGGAAGGGAAAAGGAGTTGTATAGCTGTTCTCCCATAAAGAGAAAACCAAGAGAAGGGTAAGTGTCTCTCTGACAACACGCTTTTTGAGGAAAAAAATTGCCACCATTCTTTCTGCCCACCTCCTGCTCAGGTAACAGGACTCCACATCAATAATACCACTAAATACCACCCTGTATCTGCTTTCTTCTCTGTTGCCCTGGAAAAGCTGTTCCAGAAACCATCTTGAGGCTACAGCCTCAGCATGCAGTCTCTGCTCACAGCTCTTTCAGGTTTGAGATGCTGAAGCTGCCGGAACTTGCTGCTCTCTTTCTGCAGACTGGCATCCAGAATCCTTATTACTGTCATTTCATCTGCTAGATGCCTGTCCTTGCTGCCATAAACCTTGCTGTACCCAGACAGACCTGTTTAAACACTTCCTCTTAACTCAAGGGCAAGCAGATGATACTGCCCCAGTCAGCTGTGGGGTCAGCATTGCCTACATCAGGCAGGCAGGTCTCCACTCCCACCTCTTTGCATAGGGACCTTGCCATCATCTGCCAGCATCAGAGCCAGGTGAGCTGACAGTGCTCCTCCTGTCCTTCAGAAGAAGATGATTTTGGTGAGCAGCTCTCAACTCGAGAGTCTGCTTTTGTACAGTTTTAACACCCTTGAGGACTTCCAATTTGCAGAGAATGGCAAGAGGTATCTACACCACGGGGAAGAACTGCTTGCCCTTGTCTTTTGTAGACTTTGTAAGTGTGCTCTGTTTTGCCTCCTTTACCAAGGGGGCTGAACCAGGGTAAGTCAAGTCAGATCGCAGACTTCAAACACAGGAGAAAAATCAAGCATTTATGTAATGAAATGCTGAGTCCTAATGGGATTAAGTAAAAATGTGCAACACTGTAATAATTATACAGAAACTGTGATATTTATGCAAAACCAGTTGCAGACCTGGTCAGATAAGGCTTTACTAAGAGTGAAAAGATACACTCCTTGATTCGAAAAGCTTATCATATTGCTTATTACTTCTTCTAGATTATTGGTGTATGTGCTAAAGAGCCTCTGAAGCACTGCAATAGTCACTTCCAACCAAGTCAACAGGATTAATTTTTGCTTATGTTTCTTCAGACAATCTTTCTGTCCTTGCCAAAGGAGGTCATGTGCGGATTTGAATTTGTCAAAAAGATTTTGGAAGACAAAGAATTCATACTTCAAGTACAGCACACAACATAATGATAAACTGTATGTACTGCACAGTTTTTTCTTCACTTTTGCTAGGTCAATAAAAGATCCAGTTAGTGGAATAATTTCTAAAATATTCACTCATGACACACATGGTTCTATTACCTTTCTGCAGGACAATGATTACCAGGATTCATAGAGCTGTTTTTGTTCGAAGTCCTGTTTCTGAAATAAATTTAACTATACCTCATGTGTTAAAAATATATTTTTTTTTTTACCAAATTAAGGATTTTGTGATTTTTAAATGTCTCAACGTTCCAAAAGCCAGACACCTTTTGCTGAAGTGTCAGTCATTCAGCTCTGCAGCTGGACTCAACTGGTTGTTCAGGAGGAAAAATGGGGGAAGACCTAAAACCAAAAAGGAGTAGGTAATGTAATATTAGGAGATCAAAAACCTTCAGACATAGTGCAAAATTATACTCTATATAACACAAGTTAAACTCTTTAGTAATTACATTTCTTCCTTATTAATTAACAGAGCTACACATTTTGTTACAATTTTTCCTGGGCTGGTCTGTAAAAATCCTTTTTTCACTGTGATCCTTTTGGACAGCAGCATGAATTTGTGTCATTTTTATCGCTGCACTCATTCCTTTCTTCAGGAATCTGAAAGGTTATTTATAAACTCTAGGATATATGTAACACAAATACTTCCTCAACTGAATTTGTATTCATAAGTACTCAGTAGAAGGTCACTAGATGAAAGAAGCTCATATTTCCATATGATAAGACAGGCAGTATATTATATGTACCCTATTTAACACCATCTTCTGGTTAATCTTATCAGATCACATTAGCTGAAATAAATGAATTTAAAAATTACTATCTATTACACTTCTCTGTAGGACAAAAAAGTTTGTAATGAAATTTCTCTAAATTAAAGATTTTAATCTTTATATAGTGTGACATTTAAATACAGTCAGGAAATTTCTGTGAAGAAACAGTATTCAATGAAGAATATAAATTCTGTAAAATATCATATGTCTTCAGGGGGAAAAAAGTTTGCAAAAAATACATTTCTTTCCAGAAAACATAACTCTGACATACACATCCTTCTGTTTCATAGAAATATACACACCCAGAGAATACCCTACGCCAAATTCCACTCATGCTGTACCAAACATTTCCTTTTGCACACTGACTGAACAGCACCTTAAAACCAGTTACACCTCTCTGCACTGTTTCACTTTACAGGAGATTTGTCCACACGAGATGCCATAATTGTTTTTGGATGCCACATGTGCCTGCTTTTCTTTACGTCCTGAGTTTGTGTGTCACCACCTTGAAGATGCACCACAGACTACTCACTGGCTCAGAGTCATGTACACTGCAGACCCAGACCTATAAAGAAGGCCAACCCATGGGGTTCAATGGAGACAGGGATGTATTCAAACTATAGTCTCAGTAAAACATTAAGGCAATCAGAAAGACATGCAGATATCAAATGTTTCATGTGTCAGGAAGTAACAGTGGTATTTACGGAATCTACCTGCATAAGAAAACTGAAATGAAATATTATGAAGTCGGAATGCATCAAGATTTTGTACAACTCAACATTTTGTTCCATCATTTTGCAAGCTACTGCTGGCATCTATCACATTATTCAAACAGAAAAGTCCGATTTTTAAGGAAAAAGAGAATTAATTTAGCTCTGAAAATAACAAATGATTTTAAAGATACTTCTGATTTGAAAACTAAAACATTTCCACTGTAGTATTTGATATATCCTTTTATCAGTCAAGAACTAGTAACAAAACCAGGAATCTCAATCTTAACAAATCAAAATGTTTCACCCCAAAGAGAAGAGATGTATTCCCATGCAGTAGCAGGCTTAGTCAGTCCAGCATTTTGCAATGGATGCTGCTCTATTACAAAGATTCCCCTTCCCTAAAGGGAGAGGGAACAAAAAGGAAAGTGCAATAAAGGCATCCTGTTATTCCTCAGTGCTCAGATTATCAAAACAGACAACTTGTCAACTTTGCATAATTTGGAGGATCTTGTAAATTTATATTTTTATTAAATCAACTAGAGCAGCTATTTCCTAGCTGTATTAACCACCTTTGCAACACTGTTGAGCAATTTCACACCAACATTGTAGCAGAATGCTTTAAAGGTCATCAAGAGTCATAAAAGGTGCTCTGGCTTCAGAGGATCCTCGCTGGAAAACATGGTATGAAGAAGATGCAGCATGTTGAAAAGCACAGATATGTGCATGCTGAAACTGGTAAGAGATGAGAAGAATACATATGTTAGAGATCTGATGCCAAAACACTACTGCATGGCACCATTTTAGCTTCACTGCCTAGGAAGAGATCAGTAAAAAATAATTCAGGGGCTTTCTGGGTAGAAAAACCCAAAATTTTCATTTACTGGCTCCAAACAAAGTTAGCCTTTGTGAATTGGTTGGTATTAAACAAGTGGTGATAAAATCAGTCAATACTGCCACATTTGGGGATGGCTTTCTGCTGAAGTGTTTTATAACACAGCAGGTTCCCATTTTAATTGATTTTTTAAGGTCTGATATAATTATATATAAAATTTATAATGTAGTATTACAGGACACAGAATGCATACACCTTTTCTATATGAAAATAACCCTCTAGCACACACTACCCTTTAGTATAACCTAAGGAACAGCATTCCCTACATTACCCTTTATAACAATCCCACAGCAGAGCTTCACAACAAAAGCTTTATCTTACCAGTCTGCTTCAATTACTGGCAAAAACTAAGCCTGTCCTTTTCAGTGAAATTGTGTTGATATACAAAGATTGAGAGAGGTGTCTTACCAGAGAAAGACCTCAAAAAACCCTTCGAGATATGTAGCACAACTTGGACTTTTAATTCCTAACTTCATTTCAGCTGCTGGCAAACAGGCTGTTCAGGTTTTCCCCTGGCTTTCCTAGCTCCAAATCTTTGTTTAAAAATAATTAGGTACTTTATAGATTTAGAAAATATGAAGATGCCACACGTATTACAAAAATTAGACACTTTTAATAGCACAACTATGTTGCAACCTCTGAAAGGTAATTTCAAGCATAGTTGCAACTAACTGAGATTTAATTCAGAAATATGTCATCATCATCATCATCATCTTCAAATGGTTTGGGTTGGAACAGACCTTAAAGATCATCTAGTCCACTTCTCTGCCACCCACTAGACCAGGCTGCTCAATGTCCCAACCTGGCCTTGAACACTCCCAAGGTTGGGGCATTCACAACTTCTCTGAGCATCCTGTTCCAGTTCTCACCACACTCACAGTAAGGAATTTCTTCCTAATATCTAACCTAAATCTCTCCTCTTTTAGCTTAAAACTGCTCCCCCTTGTCCTATCATTATCTCTCCATATGAAAATATGCTGTCTCTCTTTTTTATAAGCTCCCTCTAAGACCTAGAAGGATGCTCTACGGGTCTCCCCGGAGCCTTCTCCTCTCCAGGCTGGACAACCCCAGCTCTCTCAGCCTGTCTTCATAGAAGAGGTGCTCCAGACCTTGGACAATATTCATGGCCCCCCTCTGGACTCGCTCCAACAACTCCATGTTCTTCTCATGCTGAGGACCCCAGAGCTGAATGCAGTACTCCAGTTGGAGTCTCACAAGAGCAGAGTAGAGGGGCAGAATAACCTTGCTCAACCTGCCGGCCACACTCGTTTTGGTGTAGCCCAGGATGTGGCTGGTTTTTTGTGCTGCAAACACACATTGCTGGGTCATGTTGAGTTTCTTGTCAACCAACATCCGCAGGTTCTTCTCTTCAGAGTTGTTCTCAATTCATTTGCTGCCCAGCCTGTACTTGTGCTTGGAATTGTCCCAACCCATGTGCACCTTGCACCAAGTCTCTTCATGAAATCAATAGCTTATGAACCATTTTGGTATCACTTTGTTTCTAGTACGTACATGTGTCTGTACCCTGTCTTTGGTTTGGTTTACAATGACAGAAAAGAGTGCTTACTTTCTGGAGCATTACTTTGTCCTTGTGTCTTCTGAACTGGCAATTAGTATAGAACATGAAATTTTCCAAAATATAATGAAATAAATCAAACTCAAGGTAGTCCGTCTGCTCTCTCAGCAGAAGCAGCAGTTAACTACTAGGTACCATGAGCAGCACTGTGCTTTCCAGGATGCTTGTAGATCTCATGGAGAGAAACAACAAATAATGACCCTGTTCAATGAACACAATCAGCCCAGCATGGGCTCCTGCCAGTAACATGCATATAATTACAGGCTTTGGGATTTAATGTAATCTCAAAACTAAAGGATGGCTATGTCTTACAAGTAGCTTCCACATGCTGCACTACATGGTTAAAGACTCCTGTAATTACAATTTCTTTAAGGCTTTGTACTTTGTAGAGGTTTTTGCAATTAATTAAAATTATGACCTTCCAATTGCTACATCAGTCTCTAACAAAATAAAGCTAAGTGTTCCCTTAGAATTACCATACTGGAAGTGGGGACACTCTCTTCCACTTAGCAGAAAACAACTGTTTTAACTCTCATTTAAAATAAAAAAAAAACCTATGTTTCTACTGAAAACATATGGACAAAAGCTATAACTCTCTAGGTATACTGCTTGGTTTCCATATTTTTATCAACCTATTTAGCAGCCATGAAATTGGAATATCACACTAGAAAATAAAATGTGTATTTGGAGGGATGAGCCTAGAATACAATGTAAAGTCATTTAATCTACTACAAGAGATTTTTCAGGAATTAACTCAGTACGTTTTTATGTGCAAGATACAGTCAAAAGGGATGGCAATGGAAGATTACAGCTCAAGAGATGCAGCACATAGAAGGGATGGCACAAGTAGTTTCAACTGGCCATAGGTCCAACCTTTTGTAAGATGAAGGGAAATGCTAGTTCACTGATGCAGTTGTATTCCTACCTGTGTGCAAGCTGCAGGAAGACATGGTAGCAGCTGTTTTTCCAGAACAGAATTATAGCAAAATTAGGTACACACTGGAGCTTTGCCTGCAGTATGAGGACCAGCCAGCCAACTGGCACCAACCACTGCACCCTTCCCTGGCCACATGGAGTATTCCATCTCAGAAGCCAAACTCGTACTGGCAGTACTAGGGAGTGTATCCCAGAATATGTCGACTCTATAACTCAGCAGATCATTCAAGGTAAGCAAATGAGCTGAACTGCGACAACAGGTTTCATGCAATCATTACATGAAATGCAGTGGGGAAAGACTGAGTGCAAGTATTGAAAAGATCACTACCTGCCTTGTGTAGGGAGACCTATACTAGAACTCCATATTCAGCTCCAGCATCTATGATGGATTTTGCTTGGTTTAGATGTTTGTTTTCAAAAGGCTGAAAAAGTGGAGAGAGTGCAGAGAAGGGCATTTGAGCAGATTTGAGCAATAAAAAAATGCCTTGTGTAGTGCAAGACTCAGCAAGCATAGTATCATATTGGAAGTGTTAGGAGAGTGACCTCATTATACAGTGCCTAGAAGCTGCCATAGGAAGGACATGTTAAGTGCTCAAGAACTTCTATGTCACTTGATGGAAAAGTAGTAAAATTCAAACTAATCACCACTTGCTAATTGGAGGATCTACTGACAGATAAAACTACCAAAATGGTTCTCTGAAAAGCCACTGCCTACCTGCCTTTATAGAATATGCATTTTTGAAAAACATCTGTTATTGAACCTCCTGCAACAGTAACAGGCTGAATGCCTGCTTACATGGAGGGTAACTAAACATCTACATGTCTTCTTTTGTCTTAAAAAGCATACAAAGCAAGAGACGAGATTGTGATGGCCTCCTACCATGGATCTACCTTATGCACTGGAAGTCTTTAGACTATGTTCATCCTTAAAATATTAATCAGGGTTGCACAACAGTGAAATCTATATAAATGAAATGTTATTAAAATATAGAACTAGTTATACATAGCTAAACATAACATTTTACCAAATACACAATTAATACTAATATAAAAATCTATTTATAATCAGAATCCTTAATGTGTTAGAAAAATGGCCCCATTATACTCCAAAATTGCTCCACATTCTCAATATGCCGACACTTCAGACACCATCCTCAGACCCACACATCCTTTCCCTTTTGCTCTAAAAGAAGGGACAGCATCCATAGCAACAGTCAGCAAACACATATGTGCAAAGTAGCACAAAGCATGCTATTTACATGCTATTACATCCATCAGGAAAAAAGAACAACTATAACATGTATGACTCAAAAGAAATTATCACCACACTTTGCTCTCAGAAAAGTCACCAAAACAAACGAAGGAAAGGTTCCTAGGCAAGGGGTTGAGGTATTCATAAGTCTGATAAGTGAAAGGTTGATAGCTTCAAGCTTGTTTTAGTGTTATTCCTCCATGGATCATTAGTGCTTTAGTGGTGTCCCACTGCTATTCATCACACTTCTAGTAGCTCCTTCTAAAATACTCTTCAAAAAAGTTTGTAGCTTGGCCAGATAGCACGTAAAAGTCTGTATACAATATTTATCAGTTTTGTTTAACCTCTCTCCCACCCTGCTTTTTTTGTAAAAATCATAGAAATCCTACAATCTCCTAAGGTAAACAAGATGTCATGTACAATAATGATCAGCATTGAGATACAATGGCAAAACAGTGCATTCAAGAACAGCCCAACAGGACATTAAAATATGCCAATCAGCAAAACAAATGTTACTCTTGGAAAATTAAAGGGTAACTGAAGAAAAACTAAAGCACTAGTATTCCTGTATTATCGTGGATGTATGACTTGTATACCAGCAATTAGTAACAAGTCCCTGTTTTAACTAGTTTTCTAACATTTCAACTTTCTTATACAAAAACCTCCCTCACACATTTCTTTTGCACTGTCAGGTATGAAATGATAGCTTAGCAACAGACGGTAAACTTACACGTTCTTTACATTTCCACTAACCAATCAGTAATTTTGCCTTATAACTTGCAAATCCTTTTTAAAAGCACAAACAACCCCATCTTGAATTCCTTATGAGTTCAGAGGTCTCAGGCTGGCTTTAGGTTCTTGAGAAGTTACAAGCTGGGCTCATCTGAAATGTCCCTGCCAGCTGCAGACAGATGGGCTGTACCAGCTGCAGCACACCTCTGACATCCCCACACTGCTCTGAACGCTGCCACCTTGCTTCTTCATGTCACACAAAGATCTTTATTTTAAAAACATTTCATATGATTCAATATATATGAGTGAAAAACTTTTAATAACTCGTTTTATTGTTTTGCTTTCTTTTCTGCAACTATTGTGACCTTTCAAACTTTCCCATAAAACTTGTCTTCTCTCTCCATAAATAACTGGGTTCTTCTAATAATTATCCATTGGATACAAATATGCTATATACATAAATTTTTAACTTTTCTCATAAGCCAGGCCTGAAATCCATCTGCTGCTTATTACTGAACCCTTTCTGTTTGTTCCTATGTTTTAACAGGGGAAGCAGCCATAACTTAATTTCACAGCCTTGGTACAGTCCAACAGGCACTTAAGTAAGTAAAGGGCAGTTATTTTCCTATGCTTCTGACACGACTTTTCTTAGTATAGAATTAGTAACTCCTTTTTTCAAGTACTGCTGCTATTTGTGTACAGCAAACTGAACTGCCATTGCTACATGTGTGCTGGTCCCTCTATGCACCACTGCTTTCCCAGATTTTCACTCATGGTATATCATCATGTCTTGGATTATTTCCCTGTAGATGCATTAACTTGCCAAGTCACATGATATTCTTCTGCATATTACACATTTCTAGTTGTTTTGAAGACTAATTAAAGACATCTCCATTCTTATTACTATGTAGGTTTCCTGATCTAATTTCATCTGCTAATTTTATCAACAGTTAACGAGGTTGTTAAGTCACTACTCCCTTCATTATCCTTGAATCAACTCCTGGGGGTGTTTCTCAACCAAGTCTTTTTGAGCTGTTTCTCCTTTTTAGATCATGAGCATTTAAAATTCACCAAGCACCTGAGAAGATGCACAAACATCCTGAAGAATTGCATCAAGCACTAGTATTTCTGCCATTAATTTTCTATTATATTCCAAACTGTGACAGAGTTCATTATTTACAAATCTATACTGCTTATTAACTACAGTCACATTACCTTCAAAACCTGAAATCCTTCTCCCTCTTTAATGTTTAGTCAATATTTATTTCATTACTGAAATTTTATAGAAACCAGCACTAAATCAAAGAGAAGACGGGCCAAAGGCATTTACTCTTTTCTTTTTCCTCTTTTTAAGTGCACATGATAACCTATTCCATGGCACGTCACTTGCTTTCCATTCAGTGTAAGGTCAAACCCTACCTAAACGAGCACAATCAGGCTCCATCTATAGATGCCAAAGATCAGCATGTTCACAGGTAGAGACAAAGTGGCCAATACTGTACGCTTTAAATTCTTTGCATTTGTTCATGTGTCATGGGCTTTATGAGAACCAGCTCATACAGCAATTCTTGTAAAGCACTTACTTTTTCTCCCCCAATGCACTTACTTTTTTTCCCCAACATACATTTAGGTTTGCATCACGCCAGCTGCTGCACTTCAACAATTAAAATACACTTGGTACCCCAAAGAGATGGCTGTGCACAGATTCCCTCTATGAACTTACTTGGAAAGAGCTACATAGACTTAATTGATCAAAAGGGAGTCACAAAACAATGAAATATTTTGCAGAGGCATATGCTAATGGTACTGCACCAACTTCGAAGACCTGCTGCCTTACCGGAAAGGTCCATAAAACTGTTGAGGTGATGGAAATGCTCCCAAGCTGCTGCCTGGAATGCAGAAAAGGGATGGTAACAGTGCCATTTATTTATTTATTTACTTAAAAAACAAGGCAAAGAAAGGGCCCCAGACATTTTAACAGGAAATTAGAAAGCTAGCTGATATAAATTCACCACCTAGCAAAGCTTTAACAGCCCAGGTTCCCCTCCCCCTGCTCCCCATTCCTGATCTCTCGTCTGCATCTGAATGCTCACAGTGCTGCTAATGGATAAAAATGGAAACAAATGTATGCAACAAATCACAGCCTGCTCCAGTGCCAGCTTCCCCTTTCTGATTCATCAGACCCAGATCTTCATAGTGCTGCTACGTATTAAAATCAATGTTCTGGCTCTTCATTATTGTCATTATTTCTCTTTCACTTCAGAAGTTTCCTTTCCTTCAGACTGCTGCCTGACCAGCTTGTCAGGACATATTTAAATCAGTATTTTGTGCATATGAGTGTGTGTGCCGTGCATCTGGATGCCATCTCATTACCATCTGAATTCCCATCATTTCTGTCAGGGCACAAAAATGTAGGGGTAAATATCATGTCAAATGACAGAAGATTACAGCTATCTATCTCCATCACTTAAAAATCTGAAGTAAATGCAGATATTGCCATCAGTTCATTTCATACCCGATAAGAAAACCTAAATAAAGACCGAATGCAGTGCTTTCCCTGATGCATGAAAATGCAATGCAGCTCAAGCAGAAGGCATTAAAGATTCATCCTCTGCTTGGCCAGAACTGGGGTTTCAAGCTGCTTACATCAACTTTCCCTATCACACTTGGGGCTTACCTTCCAGGTCATGGAGGAACACCCCCAGTGGTGCAGGCTGTTAACAGGGAAATCAGACATTTGGAGTCAGGTGAATGGTGAAATTCCTCTTTGAGAGGGAGAAGCCCTACAGAGAGAAAAATGCAACCAAGAGAGCTCTGTTTGCAGAGCAATTGCTATTGCTGGTTGAGCTTCAGGGCAGAGAAACTCTGCTGGTACTGTGGTCAGCAACAAGGATGCTGGCTCCTGCAGCACTGCCAAATGCACATTGGAGGAAACAGGTGAGGCTGACATGCACACTCTTACTGTAGTCTAAAGAAACAGAGCGTAAAAACTAATAAATATCAAATATCTGCTTGCTTTCATTTGGACACAATAAGCCTTCAAAAGAGGAAGCATCTTCCTTAAGTTGGCCAAAACCGAGGTACCCACTATCCTCCCTCCCATAACAACATGTCTATGCCTTGATTTTTTCTTTTTATTAGAAACAGCCTACACAGAAAGAGGTGTTTCATTTAAAGCACATCTTACTAACATAAAGGTGAGCCCACAGCTACTAATGTCATTTTCACATGAGGCTTCGGTGAGGATGCTCTATTTTTTTCCAAACAAGTATAACAAAAAACCCCACTCAAAAATAATAATCCACATTTACATACCTACCCACTCACAGAGTCAGCACATTTTCCACTGACATGCTCATTTCAGGATGCGCATTTTAAGTCCATAAATCTATGAAAAGGTCATGACCAAGGACTCCTCACTTGGGGGATCTTCAAGTGGTGCACCTCTAACAGCCTTTTGCTGCCTGCATGGTGCTGCACTTTCCAGTGGCCTCTTCGTGGACATTTTAAATTGACAGATTTGAGATGCGCCTGCATCTGAATTGTAGACAGACCTTTTCCCTGCCTTTCACACAAAGTTAGGGCAGATATTAGCAACACTGCTTGGAATCCTGAAAATACTGCATTTACTACTACAAGATAATATCACAAAAAGCAGTAAGTCATTTTCATAAACTTTGAAGTACTTAATTTATATTCATCTTGTGTGTTCTTTCCTAGTCTGTTTTCTCCTTATCCGATAAACACACATAAACTTCATCTGCAAATTACAAACCCATAGAAATAAAGTATCTGGGTCCCCAGTCAACACTGAATATTGATTTGTTTCTTTGTTTGTTCCCTGCTCCTGCCCCCTCCCCAGTATAAAGCCTGAAAACAAACCCTATAGTGACTGTATCCCTTTAAGGTCTGTTCAGAAGTAAACTCAAATTCCTCTCTCCACTTGCTCACATAGGAACTACTGGCCCTAATCTTTGATGTAATATCTGGAAGCCTGTATGAATAAACATATTCACTGGTATTTTCCCTTCAAGGGTTGTGTTTCTGAACTAAAGCTATAATGCAATAAGCTCCACCACTGAGGTGATCAGAAGTACAACAGATGTCTCATCCAGAATTCTGTGGCTGTGAACCTAGTCCTTGGCACGACCCAGTCCCCAAAGGGCCTTGTTCTTTGTTTTAGCTCTTTAGGCCAAAGAGAAGTGGGAAGAAGGATAGAACCATTTTGAAATGCCTACACTGAATCTGGAGTTCAACGCCACAGAGAGCTGCAAACCAGGAGAAGACCACCCACTCATTCTAAGCAGAAAGAATGATAGAACAGAAAATGGCAGAGAGGACTACACAGGTTTGTTTTCTTATCAGTCATTAATACTCAGTTTATTCCACCTGAAACATTGTTTTAAGGGTCTGAATCACAGAGGATTGACTTTGATTTTGGGAGGCTTTCATTTGTAAGCTGTCAGTTTGGTTCCAGCTGAGGGAGGTACTGACAGATGGTTTCTAATATCTAAGAGTTGCTTAGTGGCGTATGACAAATGATAAAGCAGGTACAGACTGAGTTATATAGTGAGTCAGCAGTCCTTTCCCAGAAGGTTCGATACTAATTAAGAGGCAACTTGACACCCTTTGTGTAAGGCCGCTTGGAAACTTATGTCCAGATAGCAGAAACAAATCAGAAGTAAATAAATACCTTAAGCTTCAGCATGGAAATAAATAACAGCCCTACAGCTATATCATAGCATATGCCTCAATACCCTCATCAGGGTTTTATTCGAACAGTACATTTAGGATGGTTACATGATGCCTGGCTAAAAAAATGCTCCTTTTTGTTCACTCAAAAATAGTTCTAGCATTGAAATGTTTCCCTTCTATTTAAAACCATGCTTTGGTGGACAGGTTTATTCTCAAGTCCATCCTCCAAAACCACTAAATGCAGTTGCATGCTAAGCAGGACAAAGGATAAGGCCATGCAAAAAGGCACTGAACTAATGCTGGTGTGTAGCTCACCTCTACCTGGCTCCCTGCATAACTCAGCTCATTGTGGGAGCAAGCCCTGTCTTTGGCTCTGGGAGGAAACTCTGCCATTAGCAATGGAGTTGAATGATTGTTTATATCACGTCTCTTCCTCTATATTTAATGCTCTGTGGTGAACAACAAGCTCATTTCAGTCACACTGCACAGAGAGAGACTAACAAAAAAGAAAAGTACTTTTTTAATCCCTTTTCTTTTGAATTGCACCAGTCGTACAGTAAATGGTGAGTAGGAATCATTGCCATCCAAAGCCACCCTCAAGCCTTTCACAGAGAATTTTCTCCTAGTTGCAATCCATGCCAGCTCTGCCCCAGCTGCAATGAACTTGCCGCAGGTACTTCAAGCACTGCAAAAGCTTACCTTGGGGGCACTGGTTTCTGATCCTGGTTTTTTTATCAAATGCAACAGTTTCATGAAGGAATCATGCAAAACTTGTGCTGTGCATTTAGCAGCATAATGAAAATTGCATTTCAGGGATGGGACTTAAATAATTGTGAGGAAATGAGTTACAGTGAAATTGCAGTACAAACCAGTAGAACAAAAGAGTGCCTCAATTAAAAGTTACAAGAACAATGCAAGGGAAGATACAATAAGATGCACATTAGTAGCCTGCTCAAAATCTCAGCACTGAGCAGTGTTAGACACAGGAAATCATCTTCTGAAAAAGCTAATGAATCATTTAGTTAATGAGGAAAGGTCATGTCTTTGATCAGTGGGATCTAGGAATTATAATTAAGCAGAAGACCCATCTCATATATGCTTCACAAAAGGTTATTGTATTTTAGAAAATTGTTCTAGTTTGTTTTTGCTTTGTTGTTTGTCTGGGGTTTTAATACTATGAAAAGGTGTTTGGGATTTGCTTGTTACTGTTTTAATTTTTACAACCAGTGTTCTCTTTGTTCTATTCTTCATACAATATTTAAAACATCTCCCTGGCACGGGTGACTAAATCTACAATTCTCTCTTTCCTTTCTTCAGCTGCTTGTGAACGATTTGGTGTTTCATTCATGAGTGGAGAGAACATTTAAGTTAAGTCCACAATGAACCAGCTCAGTAAGACAGAATAAGAAACTCAGTAAGACCCAATTAGAAACTAAAAGACAAAGAAAAAATAAAAAAAAAAATCCCAAAAACCTACGTAAAAGTAGCTCTTGTAAATTTTACTAAACTAGAAATAAATCTCCCACTACTTTTTAAACTTGGCCACAAATACTTTTTTTTTTTTTCCCCCTAAAACTAAAAGCATGCTTTTTTTGGTGTTTTATACCATGCCTCTGTTGGAGAGCTGCAAGAGTTGACATGTCAGGAGAAAAAGTGATTCAGTAGATTGTTAAACTTGTCACCATATAAATCCTCTTCACAGCACTTTTCCCAAGTTGGTTTTCAAGGTTAAGAGCTGTTTCCCATACTCCTCTGCTATGTTAGATTATTAAACAGGTGTCATAAAAGAAAGCTTTGATTTTGTAACAGATCAAAAATAAGTTTTCCTTCATCCCTTTATGCTACAGAATATATATTCAACAGTAGAGCACTGGTAAACCTGCTGCAAACAAAAATCCCTGACGATGCAGAAGCTTCCTGCGCTCTATGCAGGGTGCAAGAAACAAGCTTTCAGGGAAGGCAGCTGTATTTCATTTTTTGCTGTACAAACAGCTTTTGGGGAACATCTATTCATTTCACATTTAGTGAGGTTCTTATAGTGCTCTTTTTCCAGCAGCTTTTGGATGCTGCTCAAATGAAGCTTTCCTGCTCCTCCTCCTGATTTTAACAACGGAAGAAAATGCACCTGGACCTCTGCACTGAGCATTTGGTGGGAAGAGAAGACTGAAAACCCAAGATTGCTCCATGTTTGGAAAAGAAAACAGAGAAGGCTGGAACTGTTTTAAATCCTCTCTGAGCATGAACCAATTTTCAAAACAGCCTCGAAGGTGGTTCTGCTACTGTCACACATTGCAGTCTCCTGCCTCAGACTGATTCAACACCTCCACGGCGTGGAGTCCTTACACCAGTTCAAATGCCTGAAATGAGATGGTGTTTTACCTCCCCCAAGCCTAGGATACAGTGTGCCCTGCAATGGCACCACAGGACTTGAAGTGACACAGCCATCAGATGTCAGAGCAGCGACTGGGAGACAAACCGAGTGACTAACACAGAAACCCCCATTGTTTCAGATTATGTAAAGATAAATAGGAATATTTTCTGGTAAAACATGATAAAGACTGGTTTACTTACGCCAAGGCAGCACTTAGGGTTTTTTTTAAAATGACACAGCTTGTTTCTGAACACCTCAGGAAATTCGCCACAAAAAAACCCAACCCAGGAAACAAAGTAACAAATGTGTAACAACTGCAACCTTTCAGCGGATAAGAGGACCATGCTCCTTCCCAATCAGAGGGGGGAATGGAGATGATGGTAACTGAGTTTAAAGCCAGATCTGCTCAGCAGATGGGGAACAACAGTTTTCTGACACTGTTCAATTCAAGAATACTCCACTTTTGAGGAGCAAAGGATGCTAAAACTAGGCAGTAAGACTGAGTAAGATGTGACAGAAACTCCTGGGTCCCAGGAACTAGTCTTCTGCTTTGGTCTACACACCTCCTAATGCACTGAGCTGCCACTATCTTAGAACTGTCCTTTCCTTATGGACAGCTCAGTCTGGGAGGCACAAAGATAGCATTGCTGGGTGCAGCAGCTCCTCCTCTGCCAGGGAATGCCCTCCTGTAATCAGTCCTTTGTGGCTGTTTCCTTCCTCCTTGCCCTTCTGTCCTACGAGAGCTTCACAAAAAGGTGAATTGAGTAGCCTCCAGGCCTCTGCCGCCAAGGTAAGAGTGGTAACAGGGGAACAAAGAGCCTTCCGCTCAGACTGGCCACCTCACTGCCACCCTCTTCCATCTTCCCACCGAAGTCCCTAGGATGTGTTAGTAAAAGCCTGCCACTCTGTGTAGTGCCCAAGCCCTGCCCTCCACTCCCACAGCCAAAACTCTGGATCCTCCTTCATGCTGCAGCACACACCTCTCCACTGCTCCATCAAGCTTGGTGGCAATGACAAGAGCAAGACCTTCTCCCTAAAGTTTGTTACCTGTCACTCTGCCTTACCTACTGCAGCACCAAGAGATGCCATTTTAAGTGGCGAACTGCAAGCACTTAAGACTTGTAAAACAATGATTAATAATGGCTGCCCAGTAAGTTCACATAAGCTACTAGGGAGAAGAAAATTGGTCCAAATGTTAGAAAAGGCCATCTTAATGATCAAGAGGTCAGGCAATGTTCTTTTAAAGACCAAGACTATCATGATTTTTTTTTCCTTTTCTTTTTTAATTTGAGAGGGTTTTGGCAGGGTTTAAAAAAGATTTTCTGTGAAAAGAACTGAGTAACAAAGACAAAAGACCTTCTTTTGCTAAATCCTTAGATATTACCAAAATTACAGCAAAATGATGGAAACAGGCATCTTGCTTGATGTGTCTGCAACAGGGTGATAATTATTCTAAATCTCATCCCTTTCATTTAAAAGTGAAATTGGTAACACTGATGTATTTATTCACATTTTTTGATCCACAAGCACAAATCCCTATCAGGATTTTCTCAATAGAAAAGACATTTCTGCAGCATACGGAAAAGTTCAGTATGTATGCACACACAGTGGAGCACACACACCTCACCAAGCACCCCTGTACACAGACGAGGAGCCCCAGATTAGTGTCCATCGACTCCCTCTGCTGGCAAGAGCTGCCACTTTCCTCTTCCAAAAAATAACCACCTTTTTTTGGCAGTCCACAACACGAACACCATAGTACATTGCACCAAACCTTACTCAGTGCTGGTGGTTGCCTGCTTTGCAGTGCGCGTCTGCAAGTAAGATAACTTAGAATCTAAGAAGCTTCCTAGCAAATTCCAGATAAGCATAGAATAAGTATTAATTTTAATTATAGTTTTCACAGTAATGTTCATGGATATGAAACTGTGTTCTATTTGCCTTTCACTCCATGAAAACTTTCAGATTTCCTTATTAAAGCAGGCTTAAAATAAATAATGCAAGATTCATGAAACAGTACATTGTGTTTCATTTAAAATATTTATGGAATTCTCTAAAAAAAGAAAATCACTACTTGCATTTTACTCTGAAATTTGAAATGCAAGAGGCTGGATATGTATGAGGGAGTCTGAAGGGCTGCAAAGCTGCCCCAGCCCTACCATCCACCTGCCTTTACTCTCCCTTGGATCTAAGGGACCTGCTCAAATCAGCTGGGAAGGGTGACCAGTCTGCTACATTTTTGGCTAAATTAATTACAGAGATAAGCGCATTACTTACTCTGTCTCATGACCTGCCTCTAATTTCAAACCTATGAATTGTTGATCTACTGGATGTTTTTTGTGGCTGACATCATAACATATCACAGAAATGCTGGATTATGCTAAAGTAACACATTACTTCCACAAATGTGAGCATCCAACAAACCCTCCAAGTTTGTTATAGACAAACTTAGAAAATATTGGGAAGTTGAGTGAGTACAATACACATATAAAATCACATATATTAACGTTTCTTGTCCCCTCAGCCATGAGCACCATGAGGCCAGAATTGCTGAAAGGCCCTGAGGCACAACTGCATCCCATTGTGTCAACAGAACTACAGGGAAAGTAAGACTGTACAGCAGCCAGAAACCAGAAAGGACAGGGTCACTTCACAGGCGATCACTAAAAGCTTCTGCTGCTCAAGAAGGAGCCCTACAGACCCCAGCACCCCTGCCACTCCCCTACAGCACCGGGCTGCTTCAACACAAATGCCTGGGGAAAAAAAAGAGGACCCTCTAAGTTTCTCAAGCAAAAATTAATCAACTTCCACACTTAAGAGAGCACAGGCTCTCTAGACTTCAGACAAGGAGAGTGTGGGCCCAAGAAGCTGTTTGGGCATGTGTGGGGATGTAAGTGCGTGGGGATATTCCCACCAGAACAACCATTAAGCCAGATTTCTGATGACACTTCATCTTGGGGGTCAAGACTTCATCAACTGAAGGCATTGTAAAGTATGTCAAACTGACACCCTGCTTTGTGTTGGTGTGACCATAAGGAGATGGACAACAACTGCATCTGGAAATGTACAGGCTGGCTGACTGCCCAGACCTGGTGAATGCAGAACCCCTTTGGCTACCTGTCATAGCCACTACATCACCACATGTTCAACTTCCTGTCAAGGGCACAAACCTCTATCAGACAGATATTGACATGAGACTATGACTCCCAACTACAAAACACTGCAATGCTGCTGTAACAACACTGCCATCCCAAAAGGCTTTTCTTAGATTAAAGAGAAAATTACAAAGTTCCTTTTCCCTTATTCAGGACTAACCTGGACCCATAAGATACACCAAGTAGCATGCCTAGGTCTCTGCATGCTTCTTTTGGGTTTTTGAAAGAGGATGGAAAATTGCCATTTATTTTTAAGTAAAAACAGACTCTATGAAACCATAGGAATCCAGGAGCTGGACCCATTTAGGAAACTCCTATGAGTGTCTACCTAATAGAAAATCAATTTCAAAGTAGCAACAGAGGTACACAGGAACAAGTCATTAAGATGATAGAGAAACTGATTTTATGGCTCTTTTCAGTAAGTTGTTTTAAAGCTGTGTTTCCAAAAATATGATTCTAAAAAATTTATTTTGTATGCTGAAGCAATCATAAGGTTGACATAACTCCACAAGCCTCTACTAGACACACAAGGAACTCTTCACATTGTTTATATAACATCCCTCATGCCTAAACACACAAACACCTATCTGTACATTTGGTGATTTGCACACATAGTAAAAATGGGATCCACATGTAAACATTATCAACTTCTTCAAAGCATAAGCAAGCCTGATACTACAACCACCATTCAAATAATCATTAAAAATTATGGGGGTTACTTACTACTTTAGTTCCAGACTTACACTTCATTTTTTATTTAAACTTTCTCACTACATGCTTCTTCATACAGGCCCTTATCAGAAAAATCAGAAAACAACTGGATTTTATAAAATTCCTGTTATCCCAGAAGCCTTTATATATAAAATAAAAAAGTGGAAGTGCTGCATGGTTATTTAGGCAAACGTGGCACACGTGCACCATCAATAACAGCTTCTACAGACATGAACTTGCCTTTTTCCCCCCTCCCCCCCACTTTGGGAGGGAGAGAGAGGGAGGGAGGGAGGGAGAATGGGAGTATTGGCTACAATGCTGAAGTTATTTTCAAATTTCTTTCAGAAAGTAAAAATGGCTCATGAATTTCTACAGAGACAGATGCCACGAGCAGGTAACAGGAACTTTTTTTATCACAACCAAAAGATGTTCCTCCTCACAGAAAGCATGGCTGTAATATTTCATCAGAGATCATCTTAAAAGCTGGGATGTTAAAACGCGCTGCAACAAAACTCTTATAATGGGAGGGAATTCCTAAGATACCGCAAGGTAACTGCATGCCAGTTTTGCACTGACGGGTTAAATGCTGAAAATAGAGGAGCAAAATACATTTCCTGAATTTCGTAGGTAGGGGGCAGCATGCTCCAGCCATCAGCGCTTTCTCGGGGCTTTCCGCTGTTTAATTAACATTTCCGTTTCATCAAGAGAGAGCATCATCTTCGTGTAACGGTGAGTGAAACCTGAGCATACTTAAGTAATTTAAAAAGGAACCTGACTATGTGCATGTTAATAATTTCAAAAACGTGCTTTTCATTACAGGTGGTATCTCTGTGTAGCATGAAAGAAATTGGGTGGTGGTTGTAGTAAACGTTAATCTCCCCAAGTCAATAAAAACTCTGCTCCAAAATGTGACTGCAGCTTTGCAAAAAGAATGCACAGCAATGATGAAAACCAAAGTGTGGGGAAAACAAACATGCATTATAAATGACAACTTGTCTCCTCAAGCTCAACCATCTTTTAAATCCAACAAATATTAGTGCCAAAGTCATTCTTCTTTGTCGAATCAAAAAAGTCTGAAGGATTTAAACAGATAAATTTTTTTTAATTAACTCTATAAGGCTGTCTGCAAGAATTTGACATTTGCATAAAATGATAATGTATATTAGATAGCAATTATCATGGACTTTTCTTTAATTATAACTGATAACACAAATAAATCCTTCGTTCCCAACTGAAGAACGTAATTAAGTCTGAGTAGTTCAGGGAGAAAGAGAAGAGACAAAAACATTGATTTTAAAATCAGGAGAATGGCACACTAGACCTAAATTCCCTTCCTCTTTCCACTCACATCAAAGAGCATAAAAAAATACATCTTCTCTAAAGAAAATGAAACTATCAACCCTGCTTTCTCTGTTTACTAATGATACAAAATGTTTTCTCACATAGTTTTGTCCTGGATTTGCAAAGTTTTCTTCACAAAGAACGAGAAACTATTTTTATTTTGACACATGAGCATAGAGAAATCTTCGAGGACTATGAGCAATCCTGAGCAAGGGGAGGATTGTTAATGAACAGAGAAAAGCAACCTACTGGGAATGGAGAGATGGGAGACTGCGGGGGAGGTGAGAGCATCTGAGATCCAAAAAAACATCCCTAATCTAAGCCTAGGTCAAGGATGTAATTTAATAAGTAAAAACTATCCTAGGTTATATAATTAGAACCCAGTAATTTAGAAACATACAAGGAAAAAGCTGTCATCTTTCACAGGTATGCAAGTCTAGCCTTGAAAGCAATATCAGTGACTATAACTGAGTCGAAGTCCAAGAGTAAATTTACGAGACACTGACATGAAACGTTGGATTGACAACACACCCCACAAATACCTCAAGGCAATCTCTGGGATGGAGCCAGCTTGTCCACAGTGACTTGAAAGAAGTTGGCTTACCTTTTTCAAACAGTTGGTTACATGCAGCAAGAAACTCTGGCATTCAAATTAAAAAAAAAAATAAAATAATGTTGTGTGAAGGCAGTATGGAGTGAACTTTCAACATTTCAGGCCATGCCATTCCCTGTGGGACTGACTAAAGCTGACAGTCCATCAGCTTGACCTTCCCTGCACAAGCACTCCCTGTGAATTCTGGCTTCAAAGTTCAAACTTTACATTTTGTATTGGCTGGTACTGGAACAGAACCAACAGGAAAAGTTCAGCATCTCCACTGAGGCTCTGCTCAGATGGGCTCATGGCCACAGCCTCTTTCAGGGATGCAAAGAAAGCCAAAGGTGATCACACCAAAGTCACTCACCTTCAAAGCATAGTAATACAAGCTCTGGAGAAGCTGAGAGCAGCAGACTGCCTGTCTTGTAGAACAGAGAAAAAGGAAGTTTCTAAGGGAAAGATTTGCACCAAAGCATTGACTTTATTTATTATTGACTAAAAGACAGCAGTCCTAAACCTGTAATTCCTTCACCAGGCCCTCTGCCTTACATGGCTCCTTCTGCATCAAAGAATCACGAGACATCCTGTAACACAAAGTATTTTCTCTGCACAGTGGACAGCTCTCATCTACATAGTTTTTGGTTCAGCTATGCCTGAGCTATGATGCACACAACCTCCTCAGTTACATATTTGAGATTGCCATGGTTTAACCTCAGCTGGCAACTTCGGCACCACACACCCCCTTGCTCACTTTCCCTCTTCCCCCTCACCCCCACAGTGGGATGGGGAAAGAGAACTGAAAGAGTAAATGTGAGAGAACTCGCAGGTTACAGTGAAGACAGTTTAATGGAATGGAAGATAATCATTATCATGATAGTAACAATAAGAGTTAAAATATACAAAATAAGTGATGCACAATACAGGTGACCACCACTCACCAAGTGGTGTCCAGCCAGACCCTGAGCAGCAATCCCTAACCAGCTTTGCCCCTAGTTGATATAATGAGCATCATGTTGTATGGTCTGGAATATCCCTTTGGACTGCTGGGGTCACCTGTCCTGTTTGTGTCCCCTCAAAACTTCTGGTGCCCCTCCAGCCTTCTTGTTGGCAGGGAATGATCAACTGACTTAGTGTAAATACCACTCAGCAAGAACTAAAACATCAGTGTGTTATCAACTTTACCCTCATACTAAACCCAAAACACAACACTGCACAGTTACCAGGAAGAAAATTAACTCTGTCCCAGCTAAAACCAGGAGATGGATAAAGACTTATATTCAGGCAATTAGTGCATATGAAAATGGGACTGCAGCTTCGCACATGATAATCTGACTTGCAAGTAAAAAAAAGATAATTCTGCATAATGCTACAGTTGGCTTTTTTGTTGCTCGTTAATTGTGGGGGGGCTTTCAGAAAAAACACCTGCGCTGGCATTAGCTATAATAAACTGCCTGCGTAACCTGTGAGCATCTCAAGGGCAGCTTAAGCAGCAGAATGTATCAGTCAAATCATATCCAATATAAACATGTATTAAGAAATAGATCATAAAACAGCACCACAGAGAACTTTTATTTACTGTTTCTCCATTTTGGCCTCAAATATAATCATTTTCCTTCGTTTTCTAGGTGCACACATCAGGCTTTTCCCCTTCTCTCCTACCCTATGCAGTTTGTAGCAAGACTATTAAGGGCATACGAAGTGAGGCTCAAACCCTCTGGAGCTGGAGGTCTTGCACAACTCTCCCTGGCTCTGATGGAGTGAACCACACTGCCAGCATGTAGCACTGGAAAATATCACTTTATGTTACACTGGTTTATCAACATTTGCAAAAACTTGAAAGGAAAGTGACCTCTTTTCTCAGTGAAAACAAGGGGGATATATACAGCCTGGCAGGCCTACCTGCTGCGTTAGGAAACTAACCTGCTGCTTTCATTCTGTATGTGGCCAAATGCCACCTGCCTGAAAAGGCCAAGCAAGTACCTGCTTGACCATCCACTGATGTCATGTCCCCCTCCTCACTAACGCTACCACGCTCCTGAAACCAACTGCCATTCACCACTTGGAAAGCAGTGCCAAACCAGTTTCCCCCACAGACCACAAGCACTCCTGTGGGACCTCACTCACATCATTAACTCACACATCAACATGCTGTACAGCTGCAGCCTGCCACCAGCCCAGAGATAAAAAAAAAAGATAACTAAGCCATGTGCTATGAAAGAAAAGGGAAAAAGGGGAAGCTTAGAGTAAAAAATAAAAAAAAAGTCTCCCTCCCCTCTCACATACATTTTGCACACAGTTAAGTGAGAGCTCTCTGCTACCGCTCCTCCCTTCTCAGGAGATTTTACTGCTATGTGTTCTGGTGCATCAGTAGCATCAAGTTTTGAACCAAAGCCCAGTGCACTGGCAGTTTAAAGGAATACTATTATTTTTTGGAAAGCACAGTTCCAGTGACTTGAGTCACACCTGGTTCAGAAGCATTTCTTTAGTCTGACAAACAGGTATTTAAAATATTCACCCTTATGCTCTGTTATGGAATGTAACTGTTTGCAACTAGTTCGTAATCATCTCAGGACTACAAAATATGCCAGAGATGTTTCATACACAGCAAGGCATTTTTTGGAACAGAATGAGAAATTCTGCAAACAAAGCAGATACTGAAGTAGACTTTATATGGAATACCCTGGAAAAATCTGCATAGATATTATGTGGCACATAGATTCTCATCCTGTCTTTTTAAAACATTAGTCATTCCAGTTCCTTCTTGCTAGATGCATTTGTAGCTTTTTTCCTCCCTGTACATTCTTCATTTTATTAATAACTACTGCAGTGCATCATAATGCCGTACAGAAGTTCCAACATGTGATAAACTATCCTTCCAGTCCTAGAAGGAAAGATCTTCTGAGACATGAGACCCAAGAGAATTAAAAATCTAAGAAGCTACCATAATCCATATCCAATTAATATCATCAAAGGCTCAACAATTGTGCAGAAAGCTTGTGAGCTTGCAATGCTGCTCTGCAAGGTAGGGACTTGCATGTGGGTTTGAAAGCAGATGTCAGGTGGACACTTTCCACCAGGCACCATCAGTCTCTACAGCAGCATAGGTGATCTGACAGGCTGACCAGCAGGAAGGCTGGCAGTTTGCTGACCTCACCTTCATAGCTTCACCCATTGTCCTGGAAGATGATGACAAGTTTCAGAGCAAACTACAGACTGTAAATCCTGTCATCCAAAAAAGTGCATCAGGGCTAACCTAAGAGCCTGGGGAACTTCTCACTGACCAAATTGTTCTAAAGAACATGAACAAAATGGTAATTTTGGGGAATCTGAGTAGGCATTATTCCTATGAGAAGGGGGAAAAATACCAAGAGGAGTTGGAAGGAAGCAGGTGTCTGAAGGGAGTGTAACTGGCAAGGCAATGGCTCGGACTGCCTCCTCTGTAAGAGGAAATGGCAGCATGGCATCAGCTTGTGGGAGAACCTGGAAGGCAAAGTCTCTCTGGCATCCTAATTAGGGGTTGTTTAAATAGTAAGGTTATGTGCAGTGCTATTAATTCCAGCGGGGGATAAGTAGTAGGAGTAGCAGGGTTGAATTAAGAATTCAAATTCTCTTTGCTAAGAAAATAGACAAACCCCAAAGCCCTTAAAAGTTTTTTCCATGAATTGTACAGCTCTTTGAAGTATTTTTCATTTTGCTCAGCTTCGCAGTCTGTAATTTCAGATGGTGCCAATTCCTGCTTCTTCTTGTATCTAGTCCAGGGGATCAAAAAATGCTGTATTATTTGAGCAATGGAATGTTTGGTGAACTGACAAATCCAGAAAAGGAGTTCCTAAATTCCAGTAAAAAACCTCAATTTCTTCATCCCCGTCTCACAACATGTTTCCTAAAGCAATCCTCCCTCCCACCCACTCCTGTATTCAATTTGCCTCTCTTTCCTAGCATGATACCCAAGAACAGCAGACACCATCCACAATGGCTTCACCTGGGACAGTGTCTTTATAAAACTAGCAAGACTTGTGCTATTTGTAATGGCACCACACTGCTAAGCTGCTTAATCTGTCATCCACTAAAAATGAACACTGATTCTGCTCTGCAGCACAGCTGCTTAGCTTCTTATTTTCTGTTTTACATTTGATTTTTCTTTCCCAGCTGTGGCTTCCACTGAATTTACATTTGATTTTTCTTTCCCAGCTGTGGCTTCCACTGAATACCATCTTACTTATTTCAGACCCTTGTCCTAATTTATCTAGAATACTTTAAATTCTGTCGTGTCTTCAAAGTATTCATAACCCCTTTCAGCTGAGTGCCATTCAAAATTTCCACAAGTATTTTCAAATCCATTACACAAATAATAAAAGAAATGTTGAAGAAAACAGGGCACATGACAAAGCCCTCGAGAAAACCAACTACCACCACTTGGACTATCAAGTCACTGAAAGCCAAACCTTTACTGCAGTCTTTCAACCACTGCAGAAGTCACTTTCGAGATAGCTCATTTAAATTACTTCCCTGGTTTGCATAGTACAATGTCAAGTGAAATAGTGTCAAAAGCCTTACTAAAGTCAGAATAGATCACATCTAATACTTCTTTCCTAGACTTTCTGCCAGTTAGTCTGTCAACACTGGAATTGGACTAGCTCAATGTAATTTGTTCTTGACAAATCCATTTGGGTATTCTCTTGCTACTCGCTAAGTACTTGCAAATTATTTAAAAATTTATCCCATTTTTTTGTAACACCTGGCTTATAGTTACCAATAACTTCTTATCTTTCCCTGTTAGAGAAGGCATGCATCTCTGTCCCTCCCTAGCCCCCTCAGAGCACATCTCTCTCCCTCCATGGGTTCTTACATACAGCCCAAATGAGTAAAAGATTTCTTTAGCTAATTCCTAAGTACTCTGAAGTAAATTCCAACAGACACTTCTGATTTGAAACCACCTAAACCTGTAGCCTCCTCTTCTTCATTCTTCCACACACTTTTGGCTTCCTTACCAGAAAGCCCTGAGCACTGACGACATAAGCTTCTCCCTTCCATTTCTCTCCTTTCCATACCAGTATCCCTTTTTCCTCAAGCAAAAAGTTTTTCAATGGGTATAGGTTATATCATACCAAAATCCTGATTTTGTTTAAAAACAAACAAACAAACAAAAACAAACAAAAAACCCAACCAACCAAAACCATCCAATGTTACAACTGGGCATGGCTGCTGACACACTCTAACTTGGTTGTTTTAAAGATATTTTGTGGCAATGTCATAAAGACACCTCAGTGAGTAGGAAGACTTAGATATACTCCTTTTCCCTGCAGATGGTTGGAGCTAGCCATTCCAGAAGGGGAGCATACCTCTCTGGAAAAGAGAAGTGATGGCAATGCTGCTGCCTTCCCATGGAGAGCAGGGAGGGGATGGGCAGCCATAAGTTCCGAATCAGCAGATTATCCACTTCCCTGACAAAGCGCTTCTGCAGATGTCTGTGTGCTTCTGGAAGGGCCCCAAGGGCTGTATCTGGGCCCTGGATGCACAAACTCAGCACAGAGACAGCAACAGAAACAACACTCATGTTTAAAGCAATGTTACAGGTTGGGCACAGTGTTATCTTTGCTTTTAAATCAACACCAGGATCATGTGAAAACCAACTTGTAATGTGGATGCTAGTGAGAATCAGGAAAAATTGTGTGAAATTGGTGTACAGGACTGAAGAACTGACGCAGCAGCCCCATACACACAGCCCCAGTGCTGCCAGCATCACACCACTGTGGTGAAGAAAACCTCATCCTGAAATCCCTTCCAGTGGTAGAAAACCAGATGTCAGCCTAACATTGCTGGCCAGTGATTTTCATAAAAGCCAGTTGAAATAGGAAATTGGTTATTGTTTCAGTTCATTCATTCAGGAGCATAGTGCATAAGAACATTCAGGCTGCTGAATGAGGGAGAGAGATGCAGCTTCTTCTCAAATGAAAGAGAATGAGACTGACATAAATGAAAAAGGTGTATATTCAATTATATATGCCCTGATGCAGCCAAGCTCTAGTGCCCAAATATACAAAGCTCTTTATCATTTGAACTAAGCAATGATTTTAACTCTTCAGCAGTTGCAGGAAGCTGTTTCATCAAGGTGCATTTCTGAGGAGGCTGGAGGAGCTGCTGCCTATTGCCTGAACTGGATTTATGAAGCAGGAACAGAGCTAAACATGAAAAAGTTTCACTTACACAAAATATTTCTATAAGGGGACCACCTGCTATTTATGCCTCGAAAAGAGCAAAAAGCCATGCTGCAGGTGCACAAGATGACACTGATTTGTGACAAACCTTCAAGAGCCACTGGAAAGCCACAGTGCAGAAATGTGCACTTTAGCAGCTCTTTGGACACAAGACAAAGCAAACCATGAGGTGATGACCTACATGCCAGCTCAAGAGCAATTAGCTTGGGAACTGCAGCACTTTCACCATTAAGGTGAAGTGCACTGGAGGGTGCTCATACGAAAAAGAAGTCTGCAATGCTGGTTAAGTACTCTCAGGGTGGGAGGGAGAGCGGGCAAAAAGAGGAAGGGGAGGGAAGAACAAAGCTGGTGTGAATGGGAAATTACTATTCAACAAGCAAGCACGATATGCTAAGATCCTAAAACATAATGAAATAAAACCTCTCATTTGTTTTTGAAGCATATTCTCATTACCACACTCCAGCCTTTATCAGCACTTTCATCTATTTCCAGGAGTTTATAACCAAACTCTACAAATGTGTTTGTACCAAAAACTGACTCAAAAGCCTCAGCCTGAAAGAAACTTTTCATTTCTGTCAAATAATTTGTCTGAACAAAATAGTAATAATTAAAAATGATAAAATTTAGAACTCTTAACCAGCATTCTCTCTGTTCAAGGCCTTCAATTTATGTGTAGTGCACTGCTGTTACACTCAACAGTGACTGATTTAATTTCTTCTTTTTGTAATGGAACATTTTGGGTGCTTTACTACTCTCTTCCTATCTCCTCCTTGCACATTTCCTTTCTTTTCATGCCACATTTTTTCCTATGTGAATGCAGCAAGTACTTCACATTTTCTTTCTTTCCACTCCTCTCCATCACGTTCACTTACCTCCAAAATACACTCTTTTCCCACCCTCAAAACATCCCACCTCACACTGCACAGACCTGTTCCCTCAATCTATCCTGTGCCTCTCATTTATCATGATAGCCAAACTAAAACCAACACACAGGCAAAATAGCCCTTACAGTATCAATGTATCCTGTACTACAGCTATTGAAGAGGAACTGGTCCATTCCATCTCTCTTGACACATCAAGATGACAAAGGAGATAAGCACTGCATAGGTTGCAGTAGCCCAGCCACTGGGCCCAGCATGCCTTAGGTACAAGGGCATTTCTCACTTTTTTAAAAAAGGTAAGATGGGGAAAGGAGAGGTTAACAATTATATCTTTTTGAAGATTTCATGACTGACGTGGTTAGAAAGCATTACTCTAGCAAAACAGAAGAACTACTCCTTGGATGACTCCTCAAGCCAAATACAGAATAGGCTTTTGAAGCCTTTAGACAGCCAAAAGTCTTGAGTGTTTCTGCTACTTTCAAGCCCCAGAGACCTCCACCTACTCGGGGCTTTAGATACTACCACATTATAGAGCACTGAAAAATCATTAATACAAACATCAGACCTGTACATTGGCATTTCTTTCCTTTGCAGATGTTTCACTTTCAATATTCATTTGAAAAACTTTCAGTGTTAGGACCTGGGACTTGTAACTGGAAACACAACTCTTACAGAACCTCTGTAAGAATGACACAAGAGATTGGTCAGAGGTCATTTTGGGGAGCTCACCTGAAAATCCAAGTCTACCTTAAAAAAAAGTAACAGTTGAGTATTTAATTTTTAAGCACAAAGGACTAAAGAAACAAATCTTCTAGTTAAACAACAACAAAAACCCCCTCACGGCATAAAAGAAAAAAACCTCAAGAAAACACAATTCTTAGGAGTAATGTCCCAGAACATTTCAGCTATCTGTCATCCTGCTGACACTCAGAGTGCACAGTCTATTTACTTTCTTGCAAGCATGGTGGATAACTGGAATGGCTCACAGTGTATCACACAGACTGAAACTATTGCCACACATCATAAACAAAATTTTATCCTACTGTAAGGCTTTGGAATAAACAGTATTTCTCCTCCAGTAACACATCTGCTGAAATACATGGACTGTGGATATATTTCTACTTTTGAGACAGCCTATATTTATTATCATCATTCAGCTCTGAATCTTGTGTGCAGAAGCAACTCTGGAGATGGTACAGTGCAACCTGAAATGACAGCTTCTCCCTAACAGCCCACACAATATATGCTTCAGTCTTTATTTACAAGGATTTTACTAAGGCACTGCTCCCCATGCAAAAAATGTTGAGTTTCTGAGACACAATTCAAATGCCCCTGATGGAGGCTGCAGCCACTGTGATCTCTCAGCTCTGTCACTTTGCCCATTCTGATTCCACAATGCTTGCCACACCTTTCTCTCTCATTAATGCATCTTTTACATACTTTCTGCATTTTTCCTCTCTCTCAAGACATACTACTCCTATACCAATCAGCCTGTATTTATTTCATCCTGCTCTCTTTTACTCCTGAAGCTTGTTTTAATTTTCTCTCATTTCTGTACATTAAAGGCAAATGAGTAAGAATGTCCAGCTGATACAGAACTGAACTTCATTCCTGCAGGATATCCTCTACAACTGTGTGACCCTTTGCAAATCACTTAGGTAGAGTTTCAAGACATAATGATATGTCTATGTCTAACAAAATCACACAGCCCACTCCAGACAGCAGAATTTATGGTGGGCTCTGCCCACAATCCCAGAGTGTCCTCACCAACTACTGAGAGCAGGTTCTGGTGGCATACACCCAGCCTGATTCACACACTCCAGAGTATCCTGAGCACTGCCCATCCATTTCTCAGAAAAAAAGAGTTGAGATTCATAACATGCTAAGTTCTGGGAAGCCACAAGTAAAGGCTGAGTACACCTAATGAAACACCATTTTAAGTCACTGATGACTGGTAACTTGAAGAGCTAAAAAGCCAGACTATGTTTCAAAACATAATCTGAAACATGGAGCATAGCACAGCGTATGTGTGTAAGCCCCAAAGAGCTTACAGGGCTGGGCAAGAGAGGAGGCAGCATATGGGTACATAGATGGGCAGAAAGGACAAGAAATCTATCAGACAACTCTAGACCAAGCCTATCCACATCCCAAACATGTAAGGAAGCTCACCATCAAATGAACCATCATATCATGGGTACTGAAATACAACAAAGTTTTATATTGCATTTCTACTGTTTCTGTAACAAGATGTAGACAAATAATTTAAACATTTGTCAAGATAAATAATAAATGCAATTAAAAAACTACTCTACAGCTCTGGATAGGATACATTTCTAGCTGTAAATTTTTATGGCTTTCTATACCTCTGTAACAGTGTATCTATTGTTGTCTTCTTATGTTTTTAAGTTAATATAAGTGTGTATTGCTTATCAGACAAGAAATACTTCTGAAAAAGGCATTTAAGTTTTTCATACTTGAATACTATGGCATAACTAACTCACCAAATATCCATTTCTTTAAGCTCTGGTTTTTATGGTTTTCTTTCTGTGTCATTCCAAAGTTAAGATACAGTATCAAGGAGGCTTACTTTTGGAGAAAGAGGAGATGAAAACTCAATTAAAGCTTTCCTTACAAAGATCATATTTTTTACTCTGAAAAACTGAAGCTGCATTTAGACATTTGCAGTTATAATGACAAAAATCAACCAGATGGCTTGAAAAAGGAACTGATTTAATTTCACTGTAAAATACAACACAGAGACACAGAAGATCTCCAGCAGTGTCTGCTATGAAAACCCTAATTCTAAAACTGTAGAAAAGCACCATACTATGCCTAGTTAGTTTTCCCAATCTGATAGAGAAATAAAATCCAGAAAAGTAATAATATTTTTTTGAGCTGACTGACAGGATATTAAAGAAATTCAATTTAATAAGTTCATCAAGGTGGTGACCAGGGTATCTGGAAAACAGTGTATGTTTTGAATAAAGCAAATATGATACAAGGAACAGCGAGAGGGAGCTGGGCCTGTTCAGCCTCAAGAAGAGACAACTGAGAGGGAACTTCATCCATGTGTGTAATATCTGAAGGGAGGGTGCCAAGGGGATGGAGCCCGACTCTTCTCAGTCATGCCAAACAATAGGACGAGGCAATGGCCAGAAACTGATGCACAGGACATTACACTTGAATTTGAGGAAGAACTTCTTTACTGTGTGAATGACCGTGCACTGGAACAGACTGGCCAGAGAGGATGTGGACTTTCCCTCACTGGGGATATTCCAGAATCATCTGGATGCAATCCTGTGCTATGTGCTCTTGGATGACCCTGCTTGAGCAGTGAGGCTCAAGGGACCACTTTGGTCCCTTCCAACCTGATCCATTCTGTGATTCTGTGAAGAGAGCCAAGTTATGTGAAGAGCAAACAAAGTTTTATCTCTTTTTTTTTTTTTTTGACAACTGAGAAAAAAGATGAGAAATTCAAAAACGTGAATATGTATTATCATAAATCTAAGTAAAGTCTTCGTGTGTAGGATTTCAGGAAGTGTGCAAATGGGAACATTCTGAAACTATTCACATAAACTGTAAGTCTCAAAATTATGAAAATCACAAACTTGAATTTTTTGTAAATAATATACATAATAATTGAAAAAAAAAAAGTAGCATGTATAAGAGTCCAAGTGAGGGATGGAAGGATAAAGAGGGGACAAGACAGGACACATTAATGAGAGAAATCAAATTTTGGTGAATTATTACACTAGAAAATGTATGTATGTATGTACAACTGTATTAATATTAGAGTATAGTCTTGCATATAAAAATTGTAGTGTACACTTAGGCCATTTACACCAAAGCAGTAACTCCACACTAAAGAAACTCTTTAAAATGGAAGGAAGTGACAAAACATGAAAACTTGGGGTGACCTCAGATTTAACTTGGGCTGAATCAACATGAGGAAAGGATTCACCAGCTACAGAGATAAAACAGTCATCATAAAATGTATGCCAACTTTTGTCTTCATAATGAAGATTATTTGCTATTTAAAAACCAACACAACAAAACCTTTTAATTAGCAAACATAAGCAATGCTAAAGAAAGTGTCTGGAAAAGCTTATGTTGACCATAGGACCAAGGAAAACCATGAACTGGACTAGATACCACAGGAAGCATAGTGAAAACTGAAGAAACAAATGGGGTAAAGCATGTTAGAATTTCTATTTATTTTCTTAATTTATTTTCTAAGATATGGACATTCACATATATTTTTGCTTGTCAAGGCAGACTTGAATGCAAGTTAATCTCTGGACACCACGATGTACCATGACATCTTTTCTATGCATTGTCTGTTATGAACCAGAATGCCTAAGCCAACGACTGTTGGGTGACACAGGGAATTCATTCAAATAGAAATGAATATGTATATGAACATGTAATTAACACAAAAGTAAAAATAATTACCAATAATTTCTAGCATAGTGAAATACCAAGTAGTTCAAAAAACCAACTGCAAAGCCCAGCACATGCCTAGTGCAATGAGCACGACACTTTATGCAACTATTGCAAAAAATTAATTTATTTCAAGTCTGAATTTAGCATCTACATAATGCAATGAAACATTATTTTCCTTTTTTTCCCTTGGAGAAAGAAATAACATGAACAATATTTTAAGAGTTATGAGACACTCAAACTTGAAGTGAATTATGATGTTTATATCACATTGAATATGAAAAAAAACAAAATAGGGACAGTAAAGTATAATTCATATTTTGAAATAGAAGACTAGAAGAGGAACAGTAATACAACAAAACATAAAAGAAACTAGCCAATGTTCTCAGTATTACCTGATCTTTATTGTAATTCTGAAGCTTCAGTGAAACCATCAGTGCAAAACTATATATAAGAAAAAAATCCCAAATTACTGTCAATTTTGTAAGCTAAATTTCTATTATACCTCTCTGAAAGCTTCTCCTAATGATTTTAATTTTTAAGGACAGTTATTCTTCAGTAAAATGAGGCTTTTAAATACTTTATCATTTGTCTCAACATGTTGCTAAGCCTAAAATGATTTTCAGTTGCTTAGATTAAATGACTTTCTACTATGTTGAAAAACAACAAAACAAAATGCCTTATCACTGTGGGCTTTTTACAATTGCTTCAGGAAAATAAGCTTTGCCTTAAAGCCATGCTTAACTTTGCTTTATGCACAACAGACCTCTATGATAGCTCTTTGTCATGGCTTAAGCCCAGTCAGCAGCCAAGCCCCATGGAGTCCTCGCTCACTCCCCCACCAGCATGATCAGGGAGAGAAATGGAAGGGTAAAAGCCAGAAAATTCATGAGTTGAGAAAAAGACTATTTTAATAGGGAAAGCAAAAGCCAGGCACCCAAGCAAAGAAAAACAAGGAATTAATTCACTACTTTCTATGGGCAGGCAGGTGATCGGCCATCTCCAGGACAGCAGGGCGCTGTCACGTGTAATGGTTACTTGGGAAGACAAGGGCCATCACTGCAAACTTCCTTCCTCCTTCTCCCCCTGACTTCATACATGGAGCATGATGTCATATGGTCTGCAATATCCCTTTGGTCAGTTTGGGTCATCTATCCCAGCTGTGGCTCCTCCCAGTTTCTCATGCATCCCCAGTCTCCTTGCCAGCACAGCCATACAAAAAGCAGAAATGTCCTTGGCTCTGTGTAGGCACTGCCGAGCAGTAACAAAAACAGCTCTATACTATCATCACTGTGTTCAGCACAAATCCAAAACACAGCCCCATATTAAACACTGTGAAGAAAATTAACTCTACCCCAGCCAAAACCAGCACACTCTATTAGGCCAGAAAATTGGTTAGCTAAAATAGTTAGAGGCTTTTCATGCTCAGTATTTCCTTCTCCATCTTTCCTTTTAACTATTGCTCCCTATTATCATCTTGAGAAACATCCAACCACTACTGAATTTTAAAATTACTTGTACAGGAGAATATTGCTGCATTACAAAAACTTAACACAAGTCAGAAGATAGCATTAGATGCAACATACACACTAAATCTTCATATCTCCTATAAAAATCACAATTTTTACAGGACCATAAGGGAAGATGTAGAAACTGTGTCAGCTCTTTTTTGCCTGTAGCCAGACCAACATATTAAGATGTCTTTGTAATTGAAAGTAATGTAATGTCTTGAAGAGTGGAAAGTTCTGGATAGAACAAACCACTGATAAGAAATATAGCACAGAAGTGTTTGGCTGCAAAGAGCCAGCCTACAATCACTAGAGTTTATTTATTAGGTCTGGATCAGTGATAGACCAAAGCCAACTGCTGAGCAATGGTCAGACTGGCCACTCTGAGCTTCTAGAGAGATTACTACACTGTAAACTAAGAGAAAGGTTCACATTCCATATAAAACCTTCCCCACCTACCCCAAAACAGTCAGCTCTCTTTCCCATGAATGAAAACAGGAGAACAAGCAAACAGGAAGCTGTGCTTCACACAGTGGGCAGCAAATCCAAAGAACTCATGGCCGAAGGACACTGTAGTTGCTTAACATTTTTCAAGAGAGTGGGTGACACCAGGAAACAAATACATGTTGATTGTTATTAAGTACAAAACTACTGCTACAAAGGTCCTAAACCTGAAAAAATAATTGAGGCTCTGAAAGGAGTACTGTCTATGTTTGTACACTGGTTTGACTACTCCATAGACACATAGGTGGAGACAGAACAGTAAGACATTATGGCTATTCTTACAAACACAACCCACACTCGTCCAAATATGCCCTTAATTTTTGTAGAGGTCACGGTCCCTTCCTTGCCTTGCATATTGTGTCTGTGGGCAGTGGTTGAGGCACACCGTAGCCACAGTGTCTCTTAACACAGGAGATGTTTCTCTCATCCAGGCTGCTGAAGAGTGATGGTGACCCTTAACTTAGACACAGATCCACACCACGAGAGCCACACATCTCCAAGTCCTGATACAGCAATCAAAGTGCCCTGCAAATGTCTGCTAAAACAGCACTGCCTGTCACCCTGGCATATCTCTCTCCACTTGATCATGGAGTCTCAGCAGGGAAACTGCTGCCTTGCACATCTTAATGCTCTTCAACTTTCTGCATAGTGCACACCCAAACAAGGCCAAACTGAGCTCTGTGCCCAGGGCCCAGAACACTCCTCTCAAAGGACCCTCCCTGTTAACACCGATCTTGCACACCCTGGTCCTATCCAACACAACCTGGATCATTGAATGAGAAACCTCCCCAGAAAAGTGGGCAGTACTGGATATTTCAAGAACCTGTGGGAACACACTCGCTGCCACTGCTCATACTAACCAGTGCCTGGGTTTGGCTTCATCACCTTGTATTACCATAGCCTGATACTGCCTTGTGAACCAGGTTCAGCCCACAGACCAACTCTGGCCATCTATGGATTGCACAACCAAAGGTGTGCACATACAAAGAAATCACCAATCACTTAAAAGTTTATCTTATCAGCAACAATCCCTTTATTCTCTTCCAAGAGACAGCCAGGGAAAACGTGCCTTTCAGCAGAAGCAATCCATAAGAGCTGCAGCAGAGCCAACAACTTAGTCAGCAAGGACAGAGGGGCAGAGGCACTCCATTCATTTTAAACAATAGAAGAAATAGGGCACAGGGGATATACTGTGCCAGGGAGAGATTTTTCTTTATTATCTGTTCACATTAAAATAATGTTATTATTCAAAAGTATTTATTCAAAAGTGGGTAGAGATTTGGGTGAAGAAATACTGTCCAAGTTCTAAGATTTGGGTGACTAAAACTGGGGTGTTAAGTCTAATTGCCAAAACTCAAGAGACCTCAATTTCAAGGATACAGAGAGAGGTTATCACTGATTTTCACTATGTTTGGGGTAGCCTGGTAAGCTGAACACCAGAAATTACAGTAATGAAAAATAACACTTTGGAGAAAATATTTATTAAAGAAGGACATATTTACTATTACCATTATCAAGAGTTGAATCATAAATGGCATCTGTCTCTCATCAAATCTCTCAGTTGTGAAAAATCTCAGGCTGCCTGAGCGGCTTTATCAGAATTTGCTCAACGGTTTTTCTAAAAAAATGAGATTTCATAAAGATTGATAGTTGGTACAATTATAACTAATTAGAGTTAAGTTCACAAGCAGCCTTCAACTGCAGTTCTACAAGATACATCCTCATGAAAGCATGCAGTGATAGTTGGAAATTCACCCCTCAGCACAAAACTAGTCATCCATGCATCATACAAGTACGGCTGAAAACTTTAGACTGTACAGCTCCATCAGAACAGTGGTTCTTTGTCATCCTCCTTTTTTTTTTTAAACTCATTTGTGCCGCAGGCTATATTAAGGATTTCTCTAGGGCAGGAATTGTCTTTTAATTACATACACAGGGCTTATCGTTGTGGGTCCCTTGTCTTGCTGGGAGCTACATGCTCCTCTAACACACACTAGAAACAGGAAAGACAACAGTGTCCCTCTGTATTTGTGATCAGGCTTTCTCACACAAATGCAACATCAGTCTAAGGTAATAAGTTGAGCATACCCAGGACTACTACACTGTGCATCCATTCCACATGGGTGCACATCAGCAAGCTGTGTGCAACACAGGCACCCAGCGACTCTCCAAGGAGTGGACCAAGTGCATGGTACCTTTCCCTGAGGAACTTGCATACATTCCTTTCAGTCATTGAAAATTTATCTTGTAAGACCTCTCACCACCTTCTTCCTAAGAGACTTTTTGACTTGTTTTGCCTGTTTCTAATTTACTACCCAAAATGACTGCTTTATGTATTACTTTACTTGCATTCACATGACAGCGAACTGATGTATTTTACCTTTCAGGAGGAAAACTCCTCAGTATAATCTCTTACTTCAGACAATGTATTCAGAACCAGAACTCAACGAGTTTTTATGAGAGCTTGTACTCATTGAGAACAATGGTAAATAACTATGGTAAATCTTTGGCAACAGCAGCATTTTTGCTACTAAAAAAATAGAAAGAAGACAGATGAATGACTCTGTAAGCCATTCACCTTGTATGAAAAAAACATGTGAAATGATCTTTAAGGCAATTGCTTAAAATGCCATATAATATCAAAAGCTGTATTATCGTCCAGAGGATATAAAATTATTTTCTACCTTTTAGGTCATAATACACAATTCCCCATGCAGCACAGAGCCTTACTGCTTTTTGTTGCAGCTGGCTATCAAGAGTATTTTGCAGGGGAAGGTTTTGATAGATCCATTCTACACAATGGCAATGGTGTATTCTCTCACACACTACATACCCATCAAGTAGCTTTATTTTAGAAACTTCTGCTGTTCCACTAAACATGAACTGCTTATGCCTCTAAGAAATCCAATTATTGTTCCAGTAAAGCAAAACACTAATGATAAAAGGTAAGTAAAAGTAGTAATGATTGTAATAAATGTTGTCAAGCAAAGGCACCAGTAACTGAGGTTATGCAGCAATATAAGGAGAAAACTCTATTGGTGATTCTGAAGTCAATAGGGTTTTGACAAAACTGATATAGTCCAGTGTCTCTACTTCTAAGAAGTCACAGCAAAAAGACGTGTTTACCACTATTTTAAAACAATCACGTAAATTCAGAACTGCATACACATTAAGAGTGCCTCATAGTTTAACACATGGATGAACAAGTAATTAGATTTGTTTGTGGTTTAAATGCCTGTAAAAGAAAAGACTTTTGTTCAGTATGAGAAAAGGGAAAAAAAAACAAAAACCCAAATGCAACTATTTTCTAACATTTGCATTCTATACTTCAAAAAATTTTTGTAAAAGCCATGCCTGGAGAATTTTGGTAACATTGCTAGAGAACAACAAAGTGCACTGCATCAAAATAAGAACTTTCAGGACTCTCATAAACTCTGGGAAAACATACACATCAATAAATTTTTGGTTTCTTCAGTGAAAAGAAGAATATATCACATTCTGAAGAGGTATATCATATTCTAACTGCAACATCTCCTTGCCAGGTCACGTGAAAACACTAATGAATAGAGCAAGGGATACTTCAATTCCTTGGCTTCTTTTCTTAAAAGAGAAAAAGACCATCTGAGATGATGTATGAGTTAGATCCACCCCACCACCACGACTTCTTTGTCCCTACCCACAGACTTTTAGCTATCAACACAAATGGAAAACATTCAGCCCTCAATGACACTTGTGAGTCATGAACTCTGAGACTTCATATTTTAAATTTCACTAATCAGTGGGTAACACTTCCAGGAACATCCAAAAAAAGAGGGAAAAGTCCTTTTTTTCTCATGAAATAAGTATCCATGACACATACTCTGTCAGTCACATGTAAAGATGGAGACTTTGTATGGTGGGGAATAAATTTCAGGTACTATAATGGACACAATAAGGGGAAAGGAAAGATACCAGGCAGGATAGAAATAAAGACAAAGCCCCTAATTTTAATCCTTTGCTTTTTAATATCGATACATTTATTTTATATGGCTACTGTGCATATATTTCAGTATCTTCCTCAAATATAGTGTTTAATCAAAACAGGAGGAGGAAAAAGAACATGAGCAGAAAGAGAAGTAGAGATACTCAGGTGAAACCTCCATCCTCAATTTACATTTTACATTGTGGGTTTTGTTATATTAATACTACAATCAGATGTGCCAGGTTGAATACTGTGTGTTCATAGAAATTCCCCAAGTAGATTCTCGTTGGAGACAGAGGAAAGATCTTAATACATAAAATATATAACATGTAGAAAAAACCCAGGAAACCAAGATGACAACAGAAGAAAACAGTACATGTACACCACTGTGCTCGCCAGGATGTGTCACAGTGCGGTGTACCCCAAGTTTCCTCAGCACTCTGACAAGATCCATTAGCATCTCATAATAAGGCAAAGAGTATCACAAGGCTCCGGAAAAACACCATTTGGATGATTTCAAATGAGTGAGTCATTTTATCAGCTCATATTTTGAAAGTAATGAGGCTATTTCAGTCCAGCTGAAAGTGAATAAATCTTTAACTGTCCCCAACAATCTTTTGCACTTTTAGAATAAACTGCAAGAAGAATTGAAACGTTACTATCACAAATATAAAAATTCTGTAGCTGCATCATTTCTGGAGGTATTTAATTAAGTATTTTTCAGTTGCACGACTTGAAACAGGAGTGGTTTTGCCTGCCTGCCCACCAGTGAGGAAAGCACATCACAGCCTGACAAGGAGGAGGCAGGCAAGATGACAGGAGCTGCTTACCCCATGCTAAACATTACTTGGTTCTCTGTGGGTCCCTACACTATACTTTTCCTTTGTGTTATGAGGACAACTTTAGAAAGCCCAGCAACATAATAAAGCTCGGGAAAGACAACCCTGTTATTACTGCTGCAGAAAATAAAACACGGCTTAATGTCACTAAGGCACATGTCAGAAGAGATAATAATGATGTGTACAAATGAATCTTCTCATCAGGAGCAAGGACTATAAGCACCACCAAAAACTGAGTAATAATTACATAATTACATACAAATCAAAAATGACATTGCCAGCTGCTAAGCACACATTATTCTCCCAGATTTCCAAAGGGTTTGTTTCCCATTTTTTTCTCTTAAAACTTGCTAAGTCTTCCTTTCCTATTAAAGTGACAGAAATTATAAAGTAGTGAAGGAGGCACTTACACTCCCTAGGAAGACAAACGCTGGCACCACTGAATAGCTTGCTGCTTAGAGCTTTAACTGTCCATTGTGCCACAACGAAAGTGCAGATGTGCAATGGAGGCTGGTAACAGAAAATTGCTTTTCTGAGTCAAAACGCAGAAATTAGTTATCATTTACGATAAACGGTCAATTTTTACTTTCTGAAGCATTTACTAATGATGTGCCACATACTTTTCAAGTTTCCCTCTTACTTCTTAAGATTTGTCTTTCTGCATGCTTTAATCACTGATGGTACACTGAGATTCAAATGCAGGGCAGTCACATTCAATCAGTCATGCCCTCCCAACCTCAGCCAACACGAGTCTGGCATATAAAATCCTGCTTTGGTTGTATTCCACTCATTGCATTCCTTGTCATTTTTTAAATCACTATTTCATCTATCTTCCAAAGACAGAATACAAGATCAAGTATCACAACTGCACACTTTTTGAACTATTAATTTTTTTTTACTCTGATCCTTTTTAACTGCAGTTCAATCCTGAAGATATAACTGAAGACAAGTACCAGACAGCTTCTAAGCAAGCTATTTACCAAAGCCACATAATTAAAAATCTTATATCAAGAAGACAAGACCTAACACAATATATAAAAATAAAGAATCAGGAAATGTTAACTTTTACTGGTGTACACTTTTATCCAGGAATTTATCATCTGCATCCAATCTGTCAACTGAGCAAGTCAAGATTTTATTACTGAAAGGACACAGTGAGAGTTTGCATTATGGAGTCAAGATGCTAGAAAAAGACAGACCATTTATGACCAGGACAAGAGAATTGTTTTTTCCTGTAGAACCTGGCTTAGAAATCGCTATAATCGTTTTTGTAGTCTGTAGGTATAGAGGTACAATAATCTTTCTTCTTTACATTTTATTGCACATGACCTGTGAATTATTTCCTCTGTCCCATAAAGATTACAACCTTCCTATCTATATTATTACACCATTATAATTCTAAAGTACGTATGTGTTATTTAATAGAAAGGATTATAGTAAACAAGAATAATCACCATAAATAAAAATTAACTAATAATTAGGGTAGTAAGTGTGTGAAATTTATTGACAAGTTGATTAAAAATAACACTTGTGGCTGGATGTTACTATGCCCTTTCTGCTAGCAACACATAGAGGCACAAGATACCTTCATTTACTTCCCTCACAAGACTGCTGAATTTTAAATTCTTTCTGACAGTACTTAGGATGCAATCATTTCTTTTTTGACAAACTGCTAAAATCATGACAGCATTCTTAGCAGAAACTGGCACAACAGCAAAATGAAAAAGAATCAACTCACTTTCTGCTGAACATTTATTTTCAGTTGGTCTGTAAAACAAAGATCAATTTGCTACTTACAGTGATTAATAACTTCCTTGTCCTTGACAAGGCACTCTATAAATTGTTACAGACAGAATAGTACATACAATACCGTTAAGGTGTCTACTTACTGTGTATTTGTTAATATTTTATTGTAGCAATCTCTCCTTTTATACTGGTGAGACACTTTTCTTATTTCAAAGTGAAATCTTTCATATTTGTTCCCATTGCCCTTTGTCCCGTCACTGGGCACCACTGAGAAGAGCCATTTTCTTTACTCCCTCTCATCCCACACATTGATAAAATCCCTTGAGCTTTCTCTTTTCCAGGCTGAACAATCTCAGCTCTCTTGCATTCACCCTCTGTATGTCAGGTGCTCCAAGGCCATAATCATCTTCAGGCCTTCACTGGGCATGCTCCAGTATGTCCATGTCTCTCTTGCACCAGGGAGCCCAGGATTAGACACTGCACTCCAGGTGTGCCTCACCAAGCTGAACAAAGAGGAAGGATCACCTCCCTTGACCAGCTTGGCCACAAGGGCACATTGCTGCCTTCTGGTAAACTTGGTGTCCACCAGGATCTCCAGGCACTTTGCCACCAAGCTGCTTTCCTGCTGGTCAGACCCCAGAACAGAATGATGCATGGGGTTACTCCTCCCCATAGACAGGACTTTGCATTTCCCCTTGCTGAAATTCATGAGATTCCTGTTTTCCCATTTCTCCAGCACATCGAGATCCCTCTGAACATAGCACAACCATGTGGTGTATCCATCACTCCTCTCAGTTTTCTGTCACCAGCAAACATGCTGAGGGTTCATCCTGTCCCGTCATCCAGGTCTTTAAAGTCTTAGACAGTATTAGTCCCAATATCAAACCCTGGGGTACACAACTTACAGCAGACCTCCAGCTGGACTTGGTGCTACTGATCACAATCTTCTAAGCCTGACAGTTCAGTTAATTTTCAGTCCAGCTCACTGGCCATTTGTCCAGGCCATATTTCAGTAATTTGTGAGGATGATAGAGATGGCAACCTCAAAACTCGAGATAGGGAACATCCACTATTCTCGCTTTTTTGTTTAACATGTTTCTGAGCCATGTTCCTGGTGTAGTGTGTGTTAAAAGTTAGTGAGCCATCACTAAGATGTCTGGCAGAGTCCTGAGAAGGGCACCTCTCAATTTGCAGCTTTTGGCTCAAATGTCCCAAGAGAACAAGACAGAAAATAGCAGTACATAATTATTTCCCTTTTCCAGAGAAGGCTTTTAAACAGCCACACTAATAAACACATTTAGGCCCTTTCTCACCAAAAATATTCAAAACACACTGACCCTCTCAACTGTTATGAAGACAGAAAATAGCATAAGTAGCTCATGCTTTTAGGACAGGCTCTGACACAATACTGGAAACACTATGGACTTCAGTGTAATCTGACACATCCTATCATTTGGCTGGAGATACATTTCTTAAATACAAACTTCTACTGCATTCAACAACTAGAAGGAGCATATATGCTGGACAGTGCTACAGTAGAAGTCAACTTGAAGCTCCATCTTTGAAGGCAAGGTTCAGAATACACAAGCAACTGAGTATTTTGACTAAAAATGGTCCTGTTACAACTGGATAAAAACCTTACCTGCTTTTGTACTTCAGCTGTCTCAGTCACAATAATAATTTTACGGTTTCTCCAACAATCAAACTTAAGTGTCACATCACACAACCTACCTCCGGAAGTTTACATATAATCTTACCTTTCTTTTCGCTTGGATTTAGCTAAGACAGTTCTACTGGGGATACCTTGAGCAATTTTTCTTCAGTAGATTAATTTAAAAGCTGAAATTCCTCTGGGTTACAAAAGCTTTGTCTTGAAATTTAATATGCATGGACAGCAAATCAACAGCAGTTTCTTTCAACAATAGCAAGCTTATACTTGCACTGCATTTCAGAGCTCAAATAGGAAGATGATAGGGAAAGCGCAGGCTCACATACTGCATCCCAAACATACAGTATCCATTAAACTCTCTTTCGGGGATCGTCTGTTTCAAGAGCTCCTGATTTCAAGCACATACCAGTTTGCCATTTGATTAACTAAGTACTTCATGGCACAAAAATCAGGGCCTGAGTCCCTCACATCACTAGAGCATGAAGGTCATTCCAACAGGCTAGATGAGCGGTCTGTTTAAGAAGCTCACCTATGCTAACAAACCTGCTTCCAGGCCTGCAGCCACACTAGGAGCTACATTTATTTCAAAAATGTATCTTGCAAATTCTTTGACATTCGTGTCTAGTTCACAATACCACTTGTTCTGACTCTCAGCGTCAACTCAAAATGTCAAAATTTCTTTTGATTTGGAGTCCACTGCTATTTTGAGCTTTTTCTCACAACACCCTGTCAAAGCACTGGCTTACAGTAAAAATAAAAGTTACAATGATTTCAGCTGATAATTTTGTCACCTTTTCCCCTTACAAACAGACATATCTTCAATATTAGCAGAGCTGAGTGCAGAGCTTAGGGACAGTTCCTCTATCTGAACAGAACTATAGTGATCTCCATTATAGGCACTGCTGCTAAAATCAACCTAGAAGAAATGACTGCTACTCACTAGGGAGTACTCTGCAGTCAACAAGAACTACTGGGATGTACTTTCTGCAATATCCACCTACACACTGTCTTGAAAGCAGGTGGTCATGGTCATTTAGCTGTTCCTCACAGGTTGGCACATTGGGGAAGGTATTTGTTACCGATTGGGAAAGCATTGAAAAGTAGGTCAAATACAACAAAACTGAGGGGAAGAAAGATGCCCAAGAGGGAATCCAGTTCTTCTAAGCATGTGCAAATGGGAGTATTAGTAGTTGTTGCATCCAAAGACTACAGTGTGGGGGAAAGTAAACAAAAACCAACAAGTAGGTCCCCATTGTAGCCACACAGGGATTTATCTGTCTTAGTCTCTACTACCTACTACTCTGCATTTCCATTTTACAAGCCATCATACAACTTCAGTGTTACTATTCCTAATTTAATTATTAAAAGCATATGTATTTTATCAAGACTGGTTCTCCAAAACAGACCGCTCCCTACAACCTGCAAAACAATTCACTGATTACTATGAGTCCAGCACTACACTTGCACTGGCATACCCAACTGAGGTAAAACATTGAGAGCAAAGACAGTAGCACAGTTTCTAGCTTTTATGGGGAGTACCTGGAAAACAATTTTAACTGTCCAGAAAATTGAAATGAGTTTCATACTTACATACCTACATTGCATGTATATACATCCATCTCATGTCAACATTACTTACTTGGGGGACAGGTTCCTCCCCCATAAAAGCAGTTTTGTGCAGCAGCAGCTGTGCTTCCAGAAACACACAGCACAAGCGAATGACCACTTCTGGAAGCATCTTTACTATTTGGACCATTTCTAAAACCACTACTCAACGAGGCTAGAATGAAATCAGGTAAACAGTTAGGAAGATCTATAAGGAGATGAGGACAAAAAGGACGTCTGTCCATTTCTTACAGTCAGTAGGAAAGGAGAGTGGGATGAGAATTCACTTTGGTTTGTAGGTTTACTGCACAGTAAAACATGTAATGCAAAACATGACCCCATGGAGCTGGGGCAGCTCTCACGTGCAGTGGGGAGGAAGCTCTTTCTAGACCACTGGCCAACACAATATTCTCCTGTAGATTAATCAGCTCTGGCGATTCACCTCCCCTTTCTGTTCCTGCATCTGAAATTTGGGAAGCAGAGACAAAGGTGACTGAAAGCAAAAACACTCTGAGGAAATGAAATTAATCCCAGAGGATTTCCTGACAGAAGAGTCTTTCAAGGCACTCTGACATGTTCTCGGGGCAAAACTACTGTCATGCCTGGCAGTCAAGGCTCAAGCAATGCCTTTGTGATGCTTCACAGTTCAGTGGAACGCATGGCTGCGCTTCTCAGGGCCCAGGCACACAGCTGGCACTGCCTCAGCGCCGCCTGCTCCCTCCTCACAGGGAGAAAAGGGATGCACTAACTTTTTATGTATTAATGCTTCTTATGTATTTTATATACATGTGTGTTGATAGTATCTAGATACATACAGTAGATACAATTATATATATAAAAAGAAAAAACTAAGAAGAAAGGGTCACACCACGAGAGAAACCCTGTGTACAGCTGCATGAACAAGAGCAAACAAACCCAAGTTCATTCTGCTCTGCTCTATCTGCTCTATTTGGTGGAACTTCCTTTTTTGGTCAATTTTTACAGTATTTTTAACTCTCTCCTAATTTTACAGTGAAGGTTGATAAGAAGAAGGACAACTAATGAAGTGGTTATAAAAGAAAACTATCTAAAGTAAATATTACAAATGAAAATAGAAAAAAACCAATTATCTCCAATATTTCAAACCTGCTTTACTTTTTACTACTCTGAAAATCTTGTACAAACATGAAAATTTGTGCAAACATGCATATGATTCCCAAATTTCAGAAGAGAAAAAGAAAATATTTTGAGCATCTTTGCATTATGGGAAATTCTGGCAGAGTAAGACTTTAAAAAGAAAAGTCACTGTAATTTCCGTTTTAGGTTTGTTAGTCACACTGCAACATTTAATTGCATCCTTTTTTAATGTACCTTCTTGTTACCTCCAGAGCTGAGGCATTTTCCAGTAAAAGAAGAAAAATATTTCCCATAGTCATAAAACACTTTCAAAGCCTCCAGTGACTGCACAGTTTCAATGATAAAACAATGCAATTTTATAGCATACAACTGCCTCTACTACTCTCTATTAATTCTTGCCCACTGACATTACAATCACCCTCGGCATTATTTGTATTTTAATAAACTTCTCCAGAGCTTGCTTTTAATTAGAGATACACACACACAACCCAAACTACTGAATTTTACTCTTTTATTAGATAATTTTATTTAAATTAGTGTTCAAGAAGCATTGAAAATTGCCATTCCAGTCAGCAAGATCTCCTCATTACCAATAAAAGCTTTGATTTCTGCAAATCTGCTTACATTGTCCAACACTGTGACTCAGCGTATCTACGAGCCAAACATTAAGACCACAGAAAATACAAGGGAAACAACTATTACTTCATTGTATCTAAATACAAATCCTAATCTTTTGCTTTGTTTTGGAGGTAGGTTTTTTTACCTTTAACAGTTGTTGATTCTCCTTATTTCTTCCGTCATAAAGTATTCCTACACAACAGGCATACTGTTGAAGTTCTGTCACATGTTGCAGCAGCACAGTGGTGCTGAATCTATGGCTCACCAGAAGTATACATCCAATCAGGTGCTGCTCTCCAGCTGCCCTTCTCTCCAGGGGCCTCTTGGGCAAAGCCCACTGGCTTGCCAGCAGCAGCCCAATTGTCATCCCTACACATCTACAAGCAGGTGATAAGCACATGTCAAATGGAAGAGCAGTTACCAGCTCCCTCAGAAGAAGAAAAGGTGGGAGCTCAGTGTTACAGCCAAAACAGAAAGCACCTCTGTATTTGAATTATGTCCAATAAATAATAAAAAGTAATCTCTAACTTTATTAGACTTAAATTAGCAGCTTTGTGAAGCCCTGGAAACACAATGCTATGAACAAAACTCATGGGCTGACAGGAGACAAGCAGCTATACAGTTAAAGAAATTCTTTCACTACTTCAGTATGTTGATTACTTGGATAAACTATGATCTTTACAGAAGCAAACACAGTACCGCTTGCCTATTTCAAATGCCTCTTATTCAGGTCATGTTTCCACTAAGTTGAATCAACACTTATGCTGTGAGTATTTTTGTACACTACTAATCTGAGGCTATTGGCATGTGTGTTCCTAAAGGAGCATACAGCTTCTGAGACATCAAAATGCAGCTCTGAAAACAATCACAGCCGCCACAGATCCTACTGCCTTATAATTTGCCTTTTCAAGGCTATAGACTTTTCTGATGCTGGACTTCTGGTAATTTCCATCATTTAGAACTACGAGCTCTCTTTCTTCCCCCCAGACTTTTCAAGCTGTGCAATGTGACTGCCAACTCTCACATGAGAAGCTGCGGGAAATATCAAATGAATACAACCTGGCAGCTTACCTTGAGTGACTTGAGTCCTCAAGGAAACAATGCTGTCTACTGACTGAGAGCTCTAGTAGCCCTCTTTAGCCCGTTATGACACGTGTCCTCTCAACACAGCACCCCGGCTGCCCAGAGCATCTTCAATCAAGCACCCCGCTGAGTCACAGGTTTGCAGAAAGCCCACTACCGAACCTTATGTTCTGGAGTCCTTTCTGACCCGTCTGCCCCATGACTGTAAGGCAACTGCATTACACAAATATTCACTGCTATCATGACTGCTTTATCATAATGCATCAAAAGCATGTGCCTCTCTCAAAAACAGGGTTATTATGAGAAGCTGGAATAAGTGTTCAGTGATTCAATGCTGCTCTAGAGATCACTGCAAACCACTCCCAACAGTACACTATTCTGCATATAAGTACACTTTTAGGAACTGAGTGATTTCTTTCTGCCTAGAAGGCCAGAAGGCTTTTCTTGAAATATCTGAAGTGTGTGTGTGTGTTTACACACACACAGTAGTGCATTGCAGTACAGGACTGTCACCGACAGCTACACACAATTACAGAGACCTCTCCTAGTGCAAAGGATTTACTGACCACCATCATGGAAAAATGTGCCACAAGTTGCTATTTCAGTTTGTTTGTATCACACCCAGCTATTGCAAATTTCTTGCACTATCATGACTGATGCATTGATTCATGCACACTTGCATGTATGTAAAATGAGACATTGTATCGTTTTAATGCCCCTTCACAGCACAAACATACCTTGAATGAATAGTTAAATGTGCAACTGATACACAAGAACTACACAGAAATTACCGAGCCAAATTCTATCAGCCAATCTCACTATGCTAAATGCAGCTCTCTGCAACCTTGGCATCTTCCTTGCAACATCTGCCATTCTATTAAAGCAGCATAGGGAAGCCATGGGGGAGCAACAGCGTGAGATGAAGATCCCGCCCTGTAGGTTTCGGTTCAATTCTGAAAAGAAGCGAAGCAATCTCCAAACAAAATGTGGATGTGGGTTAACCCATCTAATGCACTCCTTATGACCACTGCTTGTAACAATGTCGAAGCTGAAGAATTTGCAGTAAGAATGTTCAAGAGGTACTGTGCCTTCCAGTGCACCAGCATTACTACAACAGTACAGATCTCACCGTGTTAATCATTCAGAGCCTGGAAACTCACATTGAGAGAGGTATGACAGCAACACATAGATATATTCACTGACATTTAATACAGTCACTTTGATTAATTATTAAATCTCTAAAACAGACTTGGTGCTTGAAATGGCTTTTCAAAGGGTCCAGTATTCCCATTAGCAAATTAACTTTACTCTCAACAGTTGGCATTAGTTGCTTGGAAACACTTATTTAAGACATCGAAACACACTTCATTTAATCCACACACCCCCAATCTGGTTTCCCCAATACTGATCGAGTCATTCCCTGCTCAGCAGATTTACATATTTTTGGTATTCCCTACATAGCCTGACATTAAATTTTCAAAAACAGCATTTTTGCAGTCACTGAGCCTACACTTCATTTCTTCAGTATGTCCATTTTCAGAGTTGAAAGCACAAAGACTGTTCAGAAAGACAAATCAAATTTTATATATCTTATGTACATATAAACATATAAATAAGTACTTCTCTCTCACACAGACAAAATTTCTACCCAGGGACAAATAGATGCAGAGGAAAATAAGTTATTCAGACTAGGCAATCGGACAGCACAGAAAAAGACAGTGCATCAAAACACCAAATATGTCTAAGGTAAAAATAAAATAATTGCAAGGAGTTTTTGTTTCCGTTAATTTATTAGGTGTCTCTGAAAAAAAAAAAAAAGGCCATACAAACAGCCAATATCTAATGAGTACTAATTAGAGAAGAAAAATTCACAGCTACAAGCATTTTATGACTGTAAACAAGGAATAAATATATCTTGCTGAAAAGAATTAACTATTTTTTCTTTTCTCTTCACTGTTTTCAGCAAAATTTTATTTTTCCTATAACCATTTAAAATGCTTTACAAGAAAGTACCAGTTAGGTGAGTAGATGGAGGATATGATTTGGCCCAAAAAGGCTAAAAACAGGAGCTGCTGCCTCGCTGGTGCCCACCTGCATAGAGGGCTTTGAGAAGAGGAGATGAGAGAGAACTAGGGCTGGGATGAAACTTTCAGCCTTCGCTTTGGCAGCAAAGCCAGGGAGCCCCACCAGTCACAATAACCCCCTAACCTGAACCACAACAGATCAGCCTAACAACCAATGCACATGAACCATGAGCTTCAAGCAGTGAGTAAAGCTGGGGGGGGAAAGAAAAAAAAAAAAAACCCAACACAAAACCTCAGGACTAATTCTTGGTCCCCCATCAATAGATGAAGATATAGGATCTAAACCTGGTACTTAATTTATACCACTCATCAGTCTCACTTTAGAGTGTATGTGGGCCAGTCAGTTTAATTCTGATAGAAACAATCTCATTCCCTCACATTTTTAAGATTGGTTTCAAATAAAACAAATTTGAATGTTTTACAGTAGTTGTGGCCCCACAGGTGGCTTAAGGAAAACAATGTTTCCAACACAAAAACACTGACACATTATTTTTAGGCAGTTTTAGTCTGAGAATACATGAAAAACGAGTTGGAGACTGACTGACATTTTAAAATAATTCTGTAATTCTGCATGTCTGAATGGCTCCCAGATCCAACAGTTATCCAGAAGCCACAAACCCTTTCCCCAGAGTAGATTCACAAAGCAGGGGGCAAAGAGCCCAAATATTTGCATCCATTTGCACATTTGATAAATTCCTATGTAGACAAAATGGTTCTTAGCCTTCAAATTCATCAGCATGTCAAGACAAGCTGAGGTTCACATAGAAATCACAAAGTATTTTGTCTTCAGCAGGACTGTATCTGATGTACCCAAGGAGAAGGTGAACTGAGGCTGGACTGGGTGTTAAGGTATATCTAGGAAAAAAAGTCTTTTGCCTGCTAATGAGCCAAGATGGACACGGCTAGATTTAAACTGGATATTAGGAAATATTTCTTCATTGAAAGGGTGGTCAGGCACTGAAGCAAGCTGCCCAGGGAAGTGGTGAAATCACATTCCCTGAAAGTATTCAAGAAAAACATCTAGATGTGGCCCTTGGGGGCACAGTTTAGTGCTGGGTTTGGCAGTGTTAACAATTGAGCCCAATAATCTTAGAGGTCCTTTCTAACCATAATGATTCTGTGAAATAGACATGGACACTGTTCTGTCTCTGGCACCTCCTCACCCAATACTTCTGTATCCACTGTAAACAGCAAAAGTATATAGACTACCAAAGAAATAAAAAAAAAAAAAAAAAAAA